>JASKGM010000009.1:6509706-6531922 GCA_034509205.1 Ceratonia siliqua
CACTTCAACTTCTTCTTCTTCTTCGCTCTTCAGCAAATCGCTCCCTCCTTGCCTTTCAAATCCCCAATTCAAATCCCTTCCCTTCAGGCCTTCACTCAGTTACTGCTCTCAGTCTAACACACTGCAACTTCACTGACTGCTCATTCACCTCTATTCTCTTCCGACCTCGGAGATTCAGCACTCCACCACCCTTACTCTCTTCTTTCCTTCACCTACTTCTGCTCTTTTCCTTCTTCTTCTTCTTCAATTAATCGCTTTCATGGAACTCAACGGAGCGAAATCAAACAACAGACACGTACAAACACTGCCCCCAAAGAGGGGGCAAATCAAGATCAAGATATTTAAGAATATCGTCAAGTCCGCGACGGCGTTTGCGTCTTCGGCTGGTGGGTTTGGACTGAGGAAAGGAGCAGATGGAGCTCCTCTCAGCTCCCCTTCTACAACACCACCTATTCCAAGTGGGTATAGCTCAGATGCCTAATCCGGTTCTTGCTATTCGGATACAAGATTTGCAATTTCTGATGATATGTCTATGCGGGGTCGGGTCGGTTAACTCGGCGGTTAATCGTGATCTTCTTTCCATTTGCAATTTCTAGGAAAACTTACTTCTTAATATGGGTTCTATATAAAGGAGAGAATTATGCAGACAGAGACAGGCCCTGATGTAATTGGATTTGTATGGGGTTGGATATGATTGTTGTAAATAAATTATTACAGCTTTATTTATTTTGGTTGCATCTCCTGGTTACACATGTAAGTTTTATGAGATTTTGACGGATCAAAGAATGGAGATGAATGGCATTATCATTCTTCCGGTGATTGATATATTCAGCGTTGGCTAATTGCCCTTAGTTTTGATTATGCAAACGCAAAGATTTCACATAAGTAATTCATGCCAATTACAGTAATAATTTATTTTTTCATGTGATCTTATCTCTTTGATCTTTTCCTATTCTTGTAAGGGATTGTGAGACTTTTTTCACTGTGCTCTAGCCTCAGTACATTGACAATTTAGTAGTAAAAAAGTGGAACCAAAATTCTTTTACCAGGAATGATCATAGGTTCTTGAAAGTGTTTATGTAGCTAAAAAGAAGAATGGATTTATAAATGGATGAGAAGCCTAAAACGATACTTGAGAATCGTCCAAGTGTGATTGTTTAAGACTTTAGTTACCAAAAAATAGGAATGAAAAAGACGGGCACCATGCAAGTCACCAAATGGATTCTTGTACCAGTTCATTGTCCCACTTTTTTTTTGACGAAACCACCATTATTGCTACTCAAACTTTTCATGTTCAGTTAAATTTGTTTAGGAATATTCCCATTTAAATTGATATATTTTAATATATTGTATATCACGTGTATGCATAAACAAGATTTGAGCATCTTCTATGAGCTTACGTTACCTATTTTCATAATTTTCTTTTCTCTTCTTTCTAGTTTAACATAAAAACCTATTCTTCAGCTGGTTATGTATCAAAGATTCATAGTGTTGTAGCTTTAAGTGGAAAATTAATATTTGTACACCTTAATAATTTACACTACATACACCTTTTATTTATAATAATTTATTTAATGTAAAATAATGATAATGATAGATGATAGATAATAATAAAATAATAAATATGATAAAAAATATAAAAATAATATAAAAAAATTAATGTACAAATATAAGTGATATACGGGTAATCCTCATCCAAATAAGATTATATTATGAATATAGCTGCAGCTACTTAATAAAAACGGCACATCTAGCGAGGTATTGAGTTATATATGAAATGGATAAATTATTAGTTATAATCCTTGTTATAAAGACAGAGACAGAGCATCTGTGGAAAGTGAAGACAATCATAGAAAGGATTGAGGTTGGGTGAAAGCAAAAGTTTAAGCATAAAAATTTGATACCATGAGCATGTGCTTTTGAATCTTACTAATAATTGATGTTATGAGAAAGGGGAGGGATTGCTTAACCATTGTATCCTTATCCGAAAATAACAATCCCTCATGCCTCGCTGAGTTGTAATTTGGTAACTTAATTTCTTTGAATCATATCCATCAATTGGAAATTTAACAATGACCAAGAAATTTGGAGCATTTGTCATGGTTGACTTTGCAGTTGGTATGTGAAGAGCTTCCACTTCAGCGTTCTAGACTCAGACCAGACCAGACCTCCAGGCTCCAGTCCCAAGCCTGGGGTGAATAAATTCAAGGCCATTTGGACTCACCAGTCACCACGGGGCCTGCAAGCCCCACTCACTCTCAATCGGCCCAACTTCATTTCAATGGAATATTTTAGTAAGAAACAACATGGGCAGGCCATTGAGAAGCATTTATGGGCGTATGCCAAGTTTGTCCTCTAGAATAGTCAAGATAGGAATAAGAAAGAATCGCAAGGGTCACAGTTTAGTCCGCAAACTTGTAATTGACTTAAGCACACCAACATTTGAATCCAAGATTTGAAATTTCAAATTGAAAGTTCAAAGGGCAAAAGTAAAAGGCACCCAACCTGACCCCTTTCTTTCCTTAAATTCTCATCCCCTTTAACACTCATTCTCTCACAAAAAAGCTTCCTCCCCAACACAGACATGGAAAATACTGAATCTCTGCGGATCAAAGGCGAGGGGATTCCAATTCACGATGGCAAATACGTGAGGTACAACATTCTCGGCAACCCTTTCGAGGTCTATGCTAAGTACGTCCCCCCTATACAGCCCGTCGGACGCGGCGCTTACGGCATCGTCTGGTATTCGTCTCATCAATACTATCTCAGTTTGGAGTGTGCCAATTATGCTATTTTGTCTACCTCTTCAATTTTCTGCTAATTATTTGTTGCTGCAGCTGTGCAACCAATTCTGACACTAAAGAAGAAGTTGCAATCAAGAAGATCGGGAATGCTTTCGACAACAGGATTGACGCCAAGAGGACCCTTCGAGAAATCAAACTTCTTTGTCATATGGATCATGATAATGTAAACCATTTGTTCTCTCTCCTTATACTTCCCTTTTCACTTCTTCGCATGCCTGCTTGGTTATTACTAGTGTAGCTTGCAAGATCTGTAAAAATGAAGCAGTGTTGAGGGTACTTGGATTTGGGACTGCCCTGCTTCCTTTATATGCTATCTGTTGGACTTGACTCCTTTCAATGGTATTGTGCAGGTAGTCAAAATTAAGGACATTATACGGCCACAAGAGAGGCAAAAGTTTAATGATGTCTACATTGTATATGAATTGATGGATACTGACCTGAATCAGATCATACGTTCTACCCAGGATCTAGCAGATGAACATTGTCAAGTAAGTACTACTAGTATGCATAACCGAGTCCTTTTCAGATTGAATTTTGTAAGGATATTTCGGCCTGAACTCAGTTTCTATATCTGTTAAATTAACCTTCTTTGAGCAAACGGGGATAGAGCAAAGTATCACCGAATATATTTTCTACTCTGTAAATGTAACCTATGTGACCTCAGAAACCTATCATCATCCCATCTCGCTTCCCTAAATGTCATGTAGTGTTTTTTCTGCTTATGTTGTTGCCATTCATTGTTTCATGAAGATCTTACATATAAGTATTCAGTATCAGCCATTCTGATATTTTTCATAAAACTGATGTGATAGTGAATTTTTAGCTTAAAATTTTCCGTTTATTCACTGAATTTCGAAAACAGAGATTCTATTCTATTCATAAGGATTAAGCAGCATGTTAAATTTCATTGCAGTATTTCCTATATCAGCTCTTGAGAGGATTGAAGTACATACACTCTGCAAATGTTTTGCACCGAGATCTAAAACCAAGCAACCTACTTCTCAATGCAAACTGTGACCTCAAAATTTGTGATTTTGGGCTCGCGAGAACTACCTCTGAGACAGACTTTATGACGGAATATGTTGTGACTCGTTGGTACAGGGCCCCTGAATTGCTATTGAATTGTTCAGAATATACTGCAGCTATTGATATATGGTCAGTTGGTTGCATTTTGATGGAAATAATTAGAAGAGAGCCTCTATTTCCTGGTAAAGATTATGTTCAGCAATTAGCGCTTATAACTGAGGTATTTGTTTTCTCTCTTCTATACTGGGGGCTTGTCAATTTAGCAGAAAAATTTAGTATATTTGGATTATTATAAGAATACTTTTAAGTAGATAATAGTAGCAAGTGAAGCTTCTAAGTGAATTTTATATTGATGAACCCAGTCCTTATGATTATCTCCCTAAAACAGTTACTAGGTTCACCAAATGATTCAGATCTCGGATTCCTCAGAAGTGATAATGCAAAGAAATATGTGAAGCAGCTCCCGCATGTAGAAAAGCAACCCTTTGCATGCAGGTTTCCTGATGTATCGCCGTTGGCAATTGATCTTGCGGAGAAAATGTTGGTTTTTGATCCGGCCAAACGCATGACCGGTATGCCTCTTTATGTTTAATAATCCTCTTTATCATTCTCATTCATCTTCTTGTAAGAAGACTAAATTTTATTCTATGCCTGGACAGTGGAAGAAGCACTGAATCACCCATATTTGTCAAGTCTTCATGAGATCAACGAGGAGCCCATTTGCCCAACTCCTTTCGTCTTTGACTTCGAACAGACAACTCTGAACGAAGAAGATATAAAGGAGCTCATATGGAGGGAGTCTCTGTATTTCCACCCAGATGAGATGCTGGAATAATCTCGGCAAATTGGTCCTTTGCTTTTATAGTTTGGTTCTATAGAATTTCATGAACAAGTTTGGAGTTGGGTGGAAAAGTGGTGTATTTGATTTTGTAATCTGTATAGTCAGAGACTAGTGATGAGGGAGATAGGTTCTCCCGTCGTTTTCTTCTTTTTGTTTTATTTTATTTTATTATAATTTTGGGGTTCTAGTACCGGCATAACTTTGTTGATTGCCATACATAAACGAGGGATATATGCCCTACAAGCCTTTGCCTATGGCTTTTCATTGTAAAATTCCAAATATAGTGATACAGAAGTAATTAAGCCACAATAGAGTGGTTTTTCTTGGCGATTATAATAGCGGTTTTGTTCTCGTTATTCGTCTCCTTGGGTTGAATTATTTCCTACTGTTTTCATAAAATTAGTACTAATCTCACGTAAAACTTAAAGAGGTACTTCAGTGACATTTTGTGCGCTACAAAGATTTTTGTCAGGTGCTAGAAGTCAATTTTACCTTCAAAGTAGCAAATTCAGCCTCAATTCTGATTTTTAACGTCTCTAATACATGGTGCCAGAACTTCTGGAACATCCAAATGAGCAAGTGCAATTTGGGACTGAAGCTCGCAACTAGAATGTGGAGTACATGGATATCCACTTGTTCATGGTAATTGGGTGGGGAAAGAGTTGGGGTGCAAGGAAGATCGTGGAAGTGGTGAAACTAAAGGTCTCAGCTATGGTGGATTGAGTGCCGAGAGATGAGATGGCAAAATAATTACCAGCTGTGAGCTTACGAAACAGTTTATTCAAAGAGGCCCACTAGGAGAGTATAAGGTTTCTGAGCTACAGGAAAACACCACTCGACAACTATATTGTAACTTGCATTGAATTGTCCAACCTTAATTCGGAAACTTGTAGGAAGTTGAAATGAAGACCAATGCCGCCTATATAGTTGTCATATTAATGACAAATGACAACTTAGACTTGGTGATGTAGATCCACAATTAACTGCCCCTAACATTCTCAAGTGATATACTGGCAGAAGCTATGAACTATTGCTTCAGTTTCAAGAAAGGTTCTAAGAAAATGAAATTTGAAAGCTACACGAGAGTTTCAAAGAATGTAACAATCTACGACTTATTTTAAGTATATGTTACTGCTTCACACCTTAAATAAAATTCTTGATTTGGGGGAAATTGTTATTTTTGTAATTCGCACGTTTTATATCAAGACAGGCATCACTTCCAATTGCAAAACTAAGGTTGATAAATTAAAAACGCTTATCATTTTGATAAAGTCCATATTTTTCTATCTCCTGCCTATAATCTTGGCACACTATTACAATATCTTAGATAAAACTCACATTCAACAGCTAACTGTTGAGGGGAGAGTGCCTAAGGTATTATAAACTCTTGGGTAATGTGAGACTACCTCAATACTTGTATTATACCAAATATCAAGGTGTAATGATATTCTGTAACAATTTTTGCCCCTTAAAAATTGTTGTCCACGACAGCCCACTCTGACTTACCACTGAGGGTGGCTTTCACTTTGGCCTTTCCAGATAGTCCTTTTCCTAGTTGCTCATTTTTAAGTCACCCCCTCTGCGTCACAGGCACCCAATAGACCGAACTATTTTGATATCACTGTTACAACATTTTAAGTAAAACTCACATTCAAAAGCTAACCGTTAAAGAGAGAATGCTTAAGGTATTATAAACTCTCACATTACCCCGCATAATATAAGACTACCTCAATAGTTGTCCCATACCAAATATCAAGGCACAATGATATCTTGTAACACACACCCAAACGACAACTCAAACTCATGGTATTAGACCAGCCATAATGTTTCTTTTATTTGGGGGAAAACTCTCCTCGTAGGCGCTTATTTTCTCCCACGGATTTGATGTTCGACCAAGAAAGAAAATAATGAATGTGATTGTTGCCTTGTATTCTAAACTTGCAAGCTAAATAGATGTAGCTGCTCATATTCTGAGGAAGGAAATACCCCGAGAAAGCAATTTTATTTGAGAGATTACTCCCTATTCGTATCCTATACAAATGGGGATCTACAAGATCAGTGGTACAGTGCAATACAATTGCCAGATAAAATAGAGTTCCCTTCCCCATGATATATAATATCGAGTATCAACAGCCACACTCTTGAATCCTACTTGATGTTTAGAATCTGATCACTTGCTTAGGTTGGCTCCCAAGTTTTCCAAGAGCCTTATCCAATGCTATCTTGAAATTGTCGAAGGGAACCAGTTCCATCCTGCAATGAGGGTAAACAACATATCAAATTGATCTGTTAACCCAAATGAGAAAGAGGACGTGAACAGTTTATTGATGGAAATAATAAAATCCGAGTTAATTATCTTTGACAGGAAGAAGATATACTCATATTTCAACTTTCCATCTCGCACAAGATCCAAAAGACTGTCTATCATTTTTCTGCTTTGTCCAGCTTTATCTGTGGTCATCCACCTCTGCAACCAGAATCCCCTTAAGGAAAGCTCCTGCATATATGTAGTTCTAAACTATAGTTACAACTTATATACCAGAGCAATATTATAGTCTATCTAAGCAGATAGACACATGATATTGAAAACGTTAAGGCAAAAAGAAGTTATGCCATATAGTGATGTGATCCCAAGGATCAGTGTCCAAAATGACTGTTAGTCTTGCTTTCTCCCTTATTTTCTGTTTCGATTGCTTCAAATATTATTGAGTTTTAAATATGCCATTTATCTGAAATTCTCATGTCTGTATTTCATTATGTTTTTGGTACAAAATTTGGTTATTTAGTCAACTAAGAAAGCAAGTGGAGTTTTGTTGGGTAATTACTAATTTCAAACTCAATTTAACCCAATTATGCAGATCTAAGGGCATCTTGATTTCTATATTTCATGAAGTCTTTATAAGCAACACCACACCAGAAGACTACAACTCTAGAATAATGTCTCAAAGTCATTTAATTTTATTTGAAAATTATACCGTCCTGAAGCCATTTACAGAACTTCCATTATTTTTTACTACAAGGCAGAGTTTCACATTCAACAAACAATAAAATATACCAAGGTGATTGCCAGGTGTACATCATCAGTTTAATTTTTAGGGAGCATCGAATCAACTTCTTATCTTTAATTTTTCTTCTTTCTTAATTTCAAGCACTTCCAACTAACGCCCTATCATGTCTACTTGAGGAAGGTCCAAGGTCCTCAACAACCTCTTTTAATGGCAATGTTAATATGATTTGACTGAGTTAACATTCCTACAGTCGATTTATTTTTTGTGCTTAACCCCAGTCATCAGTAACCAAATATATTGAGATTTTTAATCTCTGAAAACTATGATCCAAAATTAACAACCAAAGTTATAAAATAGAGAGGGAAGAAAATGAGTGGAAGTTACTGCTTAACCTTAAATATGAAGGATGAAGTTGACACACTAACAGGTTTTCTAGACATTCCACCATATGTCACCATAGTTCCTCCCTGTCTGCAAGGCATAAATTATTCAAATCTTCATGTGAAAATGACAGATTTTGCAACTCTTTACCCAACTTCCCATGTCATACCTCAAAAATTTGAGAACCAGCGAAGCAAAATTGCCACCAATGCAGTTAAATCCCAATGCAGGTTCAGGTATATCACCCTGGCATGTCAATGAGATGTAAAATAAATTATTTGAATTCGATAAAGACATTAATTTTATAAAGCAATTTTGTATGCAACAGCCAGTAAAAATGAGATTCCTGTGCTTCCTTGGTAGGAGTGGAAATGGATGAAAGAGGAAAGGAGGTAAATAATTTGTCTACACATAATGTATGGTTTGATACATAGTAAATTTTCAGTCACTCCTTCCATTCTCACTCCTACAAAGCACACCATTAAGTCTCAAGAATGCAAGTGCAAATGGTACACGTAGAAACATCCAGACTACACTTCCCACGTGTCAGCTTTTGAGGTGAAAAAACAAGATAATAACCAATAACTATCATCAACATTCAACTGAAGCCAAATTAATAATTGTAAGTCAAGACTCAAAAGATACTATCATACCAGGAGATTCTTGACGTTCTTGACTTCCAACTGGCTCTCAGTAAAAACTTCATCAGCTCCTATTTTCTTAAGATTTTCCTTTACTTCATCAATCCCAGCCCTGCAGAGAAAGGATTAGTCATGCAAAAATAAGATTCTTCGTAAGTTTGTTCTTATGCTGGAAGGGGAAAAAGGGAGCAAGAAAATGTTTTTTTTTTTTTTTAATGATAAAAGAGAATGTGTTGGGAACCCAATGCGACAGATGCAGAAATATGAAGAAAATACTATATTTATATGATATAAAATATTCAATAACACCTTTGCAGCCTTACAGACTCCCTTACACCACTCTAACATAGAACAACTAATTATAATAGCCTAAAGATAGATAGTATAGATCATCTAGAACTTTCAAGCATGCTAGCCGCTCCCTCTGGCATTCAGAGTATGCCAACCATTTCCCAAATCCTATTTCCAATATTTGCCTCCCTGCTTTGCACCCTTCCTCTCAAATTTATACAAGTCACCTCAAATAACTCCTTAAATAACTTCCTTATAACTACCTTTATTTAAAATACTCATGTTTAATTTCCTAAATACCCTTGGTATCTAACATTACCTCCCCCTTTACATTCACCTTGTCCTCAAGGTGAACTCTATAATATTTCATACTCCTTCGAAAATCGATGATCATGATGGCCCACGCTGACTGTCTACTTCGAAAACCTTCATTCAGGGCCTTTCCCTCCCGGCGCTTTCCTTGGTCGTTCCTTTTCAGATTGGCCCTTCCGCAATGGTCGTCTCCTAGGAAGACATGAAAGGCTATGATCCAACCATCTCTCTCTCTCTCGTTTTGTCTTTTTCTTTTTCTTCTTTCACTTTTTTTTAATAATATTTCTTTTGTCTCTTTCTCTTTCTCTTTCTCTTTTTTTTTTTTTAATCCTTCTACTCTGCTTGATGCCCATTCCCCCAATACCATCAAACAAATTGGAACCATACACCACAGCACGAGTGAAACCCAGCACTTGCCAGTGTCTTTCTAGGCTGCCGCCGTCGTTGCCGGAATGGTCGTTGATAAAGATTGTCGCGCGTGAGCAAGATTCTTCACTGTCGTTGCCAGAGGCTCTCCGAGATGGAACGTCACACACAGACTTCTGGGTCGTGCACTTTCGTCTTTGTTGTCGCGAACCTTGGCTTTGAAACAGAGACGGACTTGTTGATGGAGATGAAACATCATTGCTGTCATCGTCGGAACTAGAACCAGCACTCGGTGGCACTTTCTCCAACCTTCACCATCGTTTGTCGCACACTCCCTTAACGCGGATTCCTATATCCACTGTACCTCCTCTTCGTTCGTGGCAGATCCAAGACCAATGATTCCTAACAATCCCTCCCACAATCACATGGCGGCTGGTACTCAGGCCTTCTCCCTTTCTTTCCTCTCCATACAGCAAGACCGGAACCTCTCTGACACCATTGTTGGGAACCCAATGCTACAGATGCAGAAATATGAAGAAAATACTATATTTATATGATATAAAATATTCAATAACACCATTGCAGCCTTACAAACTCCCTTACACCACTCATAGAACAACTAATTATAATAGCCTAAAGATAGGTAGTATAGATCATCTAGCACTTTCGAGCATGCTAGCTGCTCCCTCTAGCATTTAGAGTATGCTAACCACTCCCCAAATCCTAATCCCAATATTTGTCTCCCTTCTCTACACCCTTCAGCTCAAATTTATACAAGTCACCCCAAATAACTCCCTAAATAACTTCCTTATAACTACCCTTATTTAAAATACTCATGTTAATTTCCTAAATACCCTTGGTATCTAACAGAATGTTATTGTAATAAAGGCACATTATGCTTTAATCTAAATTATTTAGTTGAGCTTCATCAAACATGGACGTTTAGAAGCTCAAATCTACAATGAACCTTCAAATCAGCACCTGTCCCTTAATATATTTATGTTGTGAATGCCACGAAATTGTGCAAGCTGAATGACGCACTGCCCAACTATGCTTGTGGCCCCATTTTGCACAATAGCATCACCTGTTGATGCCCAGAAATACAAAGTTCAAGCAGGCATAAATTATTCAACGCCTGAATGAAAATTTATTGGATTCGTAGAAAACTGCAGTACCTGAATTCAAAGTAATGTAGTCTTCAAGCATCCGTAGAGCAGTCAAAGGATTGACAGTAATTGTAGCAGCATATTCCATAGGTACATCCTTGTTTATTTTATGCCACACATTCTGATCTTTGACAATGTATGTTTGCCATGTCCCTGTGCCAGAGGAAAATCAAATACCTTTTGGTCAGATTGGAGCATGCAAAGTGTTCGATAGAATGTTTCTACCTTGAAAATTGGAGAATAAAACGTGATTTTTCTCATTGTATTGACACATAATATGCATTTTTCACAATTTTGCCAGTGATGAACTGAATTTTTTTGAATCAGGCATGTTTTCTAGATTGGTAGCCTTCTGAGCTATTTAATGCTCACATCTCATATACGAGCTTTCAACCATTCTCCTGTTGCATTGAAATTCAACTTAATGGAACGTGGGCAAGCAAAGCAACGCTCTGTGTATTTGATTTTCAATTCTATGAATTCAGCGCAAATAAAAACTTAAACTTGGGTTAGAAACGCACAAGCACGCAAAAAAAAAAAAAAAAAGAAGAAGAAACGAAGCTAATACATAATAAAGTCTAAGTTAGTGAATTAGAGGAACTATATTCACAAATGATAAAATGCTCAAATCAGTAAGAGGGACGTACCAAAAGAGGGTGGAGAAGGAATAACCCAATCACCGGGAGAAAGACCAGTAACTGCAGAGCCCACAGAATGCACCTCTCCGACGCCTTCATATCCACCAACAGCTGGAAGTTGTGGCCTCACAGGATACACACCTACAACACCCACGTCCACATTAAACTTCCAAGAACCCAACATTCATTTCAAAAAATCTTCCCATGCATAACTCAACCCCAACGCACACGCACACACAAACCATTATCGAAAGAAAAAAGACACAGAAATAACCAAAAAAAAAAAAGAACAAACCTTCTATCCTATTGATATCAGAGGGATTGATAGGAGCAGCCAGCATTTTGACACACACATCATTCTCTTTAACTTGAACAGGTGGCAGGTCTATCAACCTGGTGACGGTGTCAGGTGGTCCTTGCAGCTCGTATACGACAGCCTTGGACGGCGGTGATAGGGCGGAAGAGAATGATCGCGTGCTTAGGGCTTGGGTCCGATGGACTAACCTCTGTGTTAAGCTGAAGAACAAACACGGTCCTTTCTCAACTTTCATACCCACTGATCGCATCAATGCCATCACTCTCTCTCTCTCTCTGTTTCTCTCTCTTGGGATTGTTCTGGTTCTGGACAAGCACCCAACGCCGCCCAGTTCCCTACTCAGTCACAAGAAGAGTATCAGCTCTGCTCTCCCACTCTCTCAGTTCTCCCTTTTTTTTTTCTGGTTCCCCAAACGACGTCGTCAAATATTGATGAACACGTGTGATCCGTTCTTACAAAGAATATCCGTAAGACTGCACTTTTTATTGGAGGGTACTATCCCATCGTACAATGACGTGAGATAACTATTAACGGTGATCTTTTGTCGGAGAATTTAAGAATTTTTAAAAAATTATTTTTAATGATTTTTATTTTATAAAATTAATTAATTATATATTTATATGATATATTTTTATTGAAATTTTTTATGATATTTTTATATTTTAAAAAAAAATTTAAATTATAAATAAATAATAAAAAAATTATAGATGAATAATAAAAAGAATGTAAAAAAATTTAAGAAAAAATTTAAAAATATATATATAAGATAAAAAATAATTAATTAATTTTAAAAATTAAAAAAAATTAAAAAATATATAAAAAAAATTAAAAGAAAAGAATAGGAGTGTAGGACAGTAGTGCAAAGCGGCACCGTCGCATTGGTTTTTTTGGCAGAACATTTATACGGGCGCTGTAATGAGCCACGTGGTGGCATCTAGATCTAGAAGATCGTATTAGATTCGACTCACTCTCTCTAACCTTGTAGCTTTTGATTTTGTCCAGCTCATACCATCAAATGCCTCTCATAGATCCACGTCATGTGGGCCCTCATCCCACATGGAATTCGGAGCCACTCCACACCGTCATTTCTTACACGTCAGCATCCCTCGAATAATATCTTCGCTCCCCCAACCACATTCTCTCTCCTTTCTCTCTTTCAGCTCCATCTCTCTCTTTCCCTCCTTCCCTTCCCACGCCCCCCCTATCTCTAACCTTTTAGCCTCGCTATTTCTCTGCCTGTCAAGTGTTTGTTTTGAAACTATATTTCACATTTATTTACTGAGTTACTGATTTTCATTTTTGTTTCAAAAAAAAAATCTGCTTTGCTGCTCTTTATTTTGAAACTAGATTTGAGCCTTTGTTATTATTATTATATATTTTGTTTATTTTGCTATGAAGTTGCTTCATCGAGCTTACAAATGGCGTTTTGGTTCTCATCAGAGAAGCTCTGAAGGTCCAACTTTTTTTTTTAATGTTATATTGCTTGGAAGGAGTTCATTATTATATATCTATCTTCTACAATGAATATATTATTGTTTAATATTTGTTCTTCCATATTTCTCTTTTCATTCGCTTGTCCTTGAGTGGATCTTGAAGCCATATTCGGTGGATGGAAAATATTGATGTGGAATTTTTTTTTTTTAAAAAAAGCTATGTGGATTGTAGTTTCTGGGATATGCTTGGCTGAGAGAACTTGAAGCTTCATTGCCATCTTTGTATAAGTAAATAATTTAGACAGTGCAGGAAATCCTAGAATAAGATTTGGATTCAAGACCTGGACTGTTAGGTGTGTATTGGGGCGTTATATTTGGTTTCATTTTCAAGTTTCTGAAGTCTGTTGATTTCGTATTGTAAAATAAAATCTGTTAAATAATCTCAGTATGTACATGTTCTATCATATTTTCTAAGCAGTATCTGTGCTGATGATGAGTGAATGGAAAGTAATACCCTGGACTGACCAATGAAGCTTTGGTCCAGAAATGGGTTGTCTAACCATTATAGTGGATCTCCTTTGAAATTATTATTTTTGGTTTCTTTCTGGAGAGTTGGATTTATTGTTTTCTATCCTAACCTGCTCATTCCAATTTGCATCAAGTTGTCTGGATAGATTGCCATATCTAATTTGTTAACAATTACCATAAACTATCACTGATTGACCCATCCTTCTTCTACCTGTGATATATATATATATATATATAATTTGTCTGTACCTTGGGTGGAGTACCCCCAGGTATAGGGTCTTCTACGTTTCAGAATTCTGATGTTGGAAAAAGTGCTGACTTGACTGAGCGAGGGTTTTGTTTGCAGAGGTTGATAATTGAAGTGTACTCCAGTTAATTCCTCATCCACGTTCTTTTTTGAACGTGGACGTGGTTGACAGGGGCTGCTTCAATGAGCAATAATATTGTTGGACAAAGAGGTTTGGTGGATCAAAATAATATGTTTTCTGACACAGACAGACTCAATAATGGAGTAGTTAATGGAGGACAAGGCTCTGGATCATCCACTGAAGATGACACAAGATTTAATAAGGTAACTGAAGATGGAAACAGTGGGGTGATGGGACTGATTCAAATCCATGAGAGCTTGCAGATATCGCAACAACAACAACCACAAGGGGCAGCTGTACTATGGGAGCGGTTTCTCCCATTGAGATCAATAAAAGTTCTGCTGGTGGAAGATGATGATTCAACACGCCATGTTGTGAGTGCTCTGTTACGAAATTGTTGTTATGAAGGTAATTAATTTTGTCTCTTATTGTGGTTCATACCTGATAATTGTATTCATTTCTATTGACTTACAAGTTACAACCACTCCTACCAGCATGATAAGGATACACATATACTAGACAAGCAGGATTTGTTTTTCCATACCAATTTTATAGTTTAATTACTTGAAAAAAATGATGCTATAATATTTAGCTTTCACTTACAGAATTGATGTTTGAATTTCAACCACGAATTATTTCCACATCCATTGTAAATTGGGAGCTTTACCAAATTCAAAGTGTATTAACATCTTCGAAGGATGTTGGAGAGAATCCTATCTGTTTTCGTCATATTTTAAGTCAATCAGTTTCTACCTTGTTGAAGGAGTCTAATGTTTTGTGCTTTTATCATGAAATCTGAATATACTTATTGTTCTTCACAGTTACATCCTTCTACGCTATCGATCCCCTAGGGATTTTCCGATATTTATCCAACCTTTGGAGCCCTGTGTTTTACTCAGTAACTTCTGAGGGATGTTCATGCATGTTTGATGGATAATTTGAAACTGAATTGTGATTATTATGCTTTCAAGTTCCCATCATAGGGAATAATTACAATTTTGTTGCATGTAAATCTGTTTATAAACAGCCAAACTTTGGGATGTGGATTGGATACTCATATCTGTTTTATTTTGATGGAGAAATGCCTCTCTAAAGAAATAGCTCTTTGAACAATGAAAGCCATAATCCTCTAAATCTATTTTCTTCATCCATGGTCTCTACAGTCACTGCTGTCTCCAATGGTCTTCGAGCATGGCAAATATTAGAAGATCCAGGCCATCGCATTGATCTCATCCTAACAGAGGTAGCTATGCCTATATTATCTGGAATATGTCTTTTGTGCAAGATCATGAGCCACAGAACTCTCAAGAATATCCCAGTAATTAGTAAGTGCCATTCCAAAATTATACTGTGTCAAATGCAAGTATATTATCTTCATGATTATTGCTCATCGTTTGTTTTGTTTTACTGCACGTGTTGAAATGCATGCAGTGATGTCATCTCATGATTCTATGGGTATAGTCTTTAAGTGTTTGTCAAAGGGTGCAGTTGATTTTTTAGTGAAACCCATTCGGAGGAATGAACTTAAAAACCTCTGGCAGCACGTTTGGAGAAGATGCCACAGTGTAAGTTGCTTTACATATCTGTTGTGTTAAGGCTGGCTCCCTGCTGATGTAAGGATCAAATGAGAAAAGTAGCAAACATCCTTAAAAATTAGCAGTAGATATCAATTAATATATCTTACCTAGTTTCTTTTGCCTGATAGTTTACGTTGATCTTGTGGATCTTATATTTGATCAACTTATATATCCAATTCATTTTCAATTTTTAATCGCTCCTCAACTTGGATTAATACACTTCCCCAGTCTAGTGGTAGTGGGAGTGAAAGTGGGACAAACACCAGAAAATCTGCAAAGTCAAGACGTGATGATGTATCTGAAAACAATAGTGACAGTAGCGATGAGAATGACTTTGGAAGTAAAGGCTTGAGTTTTCAAGATGGAAGTGATAATGGAAGTGGAACTCAGGTAATGCACATATCTCATAACATATATAGATGTTTCTTCATTGAATTTCCCCTAAGCAATGCATTTTTCTCTCTGATAAAAAGCAAAACTAGAAACATCGGCATATTGGGTCAATATCATTGTTTACTCATAGAAACCATTATCTAAAATTAAAAGTTACTACTGTTTGTTGATAATATGTCACCATCAACTAGCTAGGTGAATTTTGAATTTTAAATTTCAGTGTAGACAAACCTAGTCTTTGCAAAGCCAGTCACCTTGGAAGACTTAAAGCTATTACGGAACCATTATTGTCATTGATCTGTCTGGCCACAGTGATGGGGTCTTGGGTTTTAGAATGGTAGACCAACATGTATCGAGTTTAATGATAGATAAAAATTTTCAGATTGGATTTTGGAAAGAGAAAGGGTACTGAAGTGGAGCTTTGAATCATCGGAATTTAGGGTTCAAAATATCTATACTTGGAGTATATGGGTTTAGAAGCATGGGACTAGGTAGTAGGACAGACTGATAAATGATAGTAGCAGAAGAGAAAGGAAATGTTGGGACTGGGTAGTTGAGAACAGAAAATGAAGGAGTTTTAAGAGTCTGATTTGTCATTTATGGCAGTCAACCCAAGTGAGCAATAAAGAAGAGAAGAATAACGGGCACCTTTCATTGATCAGGTTCAACTTACATAAGAGTCTCTTCACAAAAGTAGTGTGCACCAATTACTTGCCATGACACTATCGCAGCAACTGTGAATGCACCATCTTGTTATACATACTTTGTACATCATTTCATCATCACAAATCCGGTCATTTATTTATTTATTTTTATTGTTAGAGGAACTGGGGATCACATGATGGCTTGTTGTTTGCCTGATTAATTGTTTCTTAACTTATCTCATTATCTATAAAATTACATATTGTTGAAATGACCGTTTGTACTCTTTTATCGGAAACCTAAAAATAATAAGAAAGTTCGTGTCTTGTGTAGAGTTCATGGACTAAATGCCCAGTTGAAGTTGGCAGTTCTAACCCAGTTTCACCTCATAAACAATTGGTTGATGCCCCTGATAGCACATGTGCCCTAGTGCATGCCACAGAAAAAGAGTGCCACAAACAGAGTGAACTGCTAGGTATGCCTCGGTGGTATCTATTTCTTTTGCTTATCTATCTTTAATTGCTTTCTTCACCCAAATAAAGCTCATATTTACTTTGCAGATGATGCTGCAATGGGCAAAGACTTGGGGATGGGAATATCTTTAAATATGCAACTAGAACATCGACCTGAGGAGTTATCTACAAATCCAATGGGTAAAAGGATGAATAAGCTGTATGATGTAGATGGTAAGCAACTCAATAAAGGACACAGTAATGTCTGCGGAAAAGGGCAACTGGTATACAACAGTGATAAAACCAGGACCCAGAAAGAGCAGGTTACAAATGTTGTTGATGCAATTACTGATAGCAGTGGTCCACAGGCAGAAAGCAGAGACTTGAACACTACCGATGGCTTTTCTGGCATCTCGCAAACTAAAGCAAGCTGTTCCTCTAAACAGTATCCGTCTCTTGAACTAACTTTGAAGAGTCTAAGAGGAGTAGGAGATGCTAAAAATGTGGCAGGTGATGAGCACAATGTTTTGAGACGTTCAGATCTGTCAGCATTCTCAAAGTAAGAGGATTTACCAGCATAATTACATTCTATTGGGAGCAAATTTTAGATAAATTATATTGGTTAATAACATTTAAGAATAACACTGTTTTCTTTAATTTGCAGATATAACACTGCTTCTTCTGCTAATCAGGTGATATTCTATGGTCCTTAGAAAGCAGGCACTTTACATTATTCAGAAAGATTTCTCATTGTTTACGAAATTTGCATTTTTTTTTCCAAATCCCAGTATTTCGTCATTTATCTGGTTACGTCTATTTTTGTCATTCTGCATCCTATATCCAGCAACGGGGAGAAAGGATAACTGAACTACCGAAGAAGTTCAAATTACTATATTGAGAAAATGATAACAGCATACTGTGTTGTAGTTATTTTTCAGTGGTTGGCTAGGCAAGCAGATGCCGCTGACAACGGCTGGAAACAGTGTACAGTGCCAAAACCCAATCTGGGCAAGCCTAATGTTGTCTACTTTTTATCAGGCTCAAACAGGAAACGTAGGAAGCTGTTCTCTACTAGAGAATAGTTCAGTTGCACCAAATATGGAGACAACACCCAACTTTCCATCTCATTCGAATGGCACTCCTCCAAATCAGCAGTCTAACGGAAGCAACAACATCCACGACATGGCCTCCACTAATATATATCTTAGTACCAAAAGAGAAGCTTTTGACAAGAAGCCAGAGTCTTTAAAGGGAGTTGGATCTTTTAATTCTTCTGCACTCCAAACTGTGCAGAACAGTAGTATTTCTTCACCTCAGAAGAAAATTTCTGCCCAGGCAGAAAATGCAGCGATGGTTAAAGCACAAGTGGGATGCTCTGAACAGGGGTTCCAAGTCGAGCACAAACATTGTCAGCTTCACCATTATAATTATGTTACTCACAATGCTAAACTAGAATTCCAGTCAGATCATGGTGTATCGTCAAATGTGTTTGGAGGGCCAGTAGAAAGTAATGCTGCAAACTTCAGTGTCAATGGAAGTGCAGCAGAGAGTGATCATGGGAGCAATGGACAGAATGGAAGCAGCACCGCCTTGACAACCAGAAACAAAACTGTGGAAAGTGGCAATAAGGCAGCTGGGAGCACTGGAGTGAGTGGCATCGACAGGCAAAACAGTGAGGATGGGACAGATGAAGGACGAATTGCATTGAGAGAGGCTGCCTTGACCAAATTTCGTCAAAAGAGAAAAGAAAGATGCTTTGAGAAGAGGGTAATGTACTTTTGCTTACGTGGCCATAATATGTGTGCTTTTTTGGAAATCTCTCTGAATATATTTATAGCATATAGATTTGTTCAGTTTTGATTATAAAGATGTAGTTATGCCCTGCTCATGGTGTATTTATCAATTCTACAGCTGAATTGATAGCTTGAGGTATTTTCAATTGTATTAAAAAAAAACATTTCAGCTCCATTTAACCTTAAGATGCCTCCTGCCTCCTGAAAGCATTTTCTTTGTGGCTAATGGTTTGAAAGAATCACATGATCTCCATCATTAATGAGCACATGATGGTTTGATATGCTCACATAAATATGACTTATTTTAATATTCCTGCATTTTCATTTGATCTTCTCAGGTTCGATACTACAGCAGGAAAAAACTAGCAGAACAGAGGCCTCGTATTAAGGGACAATTTGTTCGGAGGATAGTGTATGTTGCTACATGCTGGGATTCATTTTATTTTATTTTTTTTCATTATAGCAGTGCTGGGTTAATTTGAGGCTTTTTCCTCTCAGGTCCGACACCAAAGAAGATGCGCAACAATAACCTGGTATCTGTGGGTAACTCTAGTGACGACCCACAACAACACCAGCGAAGCTGCTGATTGTTACTTGACTAGTTCGTTCCAGTGATGGCCTCTAGCTTCTTGTTAACAGACTAGCCCTGTACACATGCACGTAGGAAATAGCTTTGGAGATTTATGCTAGAGGATTCTGTGATTATAAACTTTTACTATGTGAAAAACAAATATTTAATTTGGAACTTCAGGACGATACACTGGATTCTATTTTTATGGCTGCGAACTGGAAAACTTAAATGGATTCTTGGAAGTGGTTGCCTTTGGATAGATGAAATTGATTTTCATGTTTGCATGCATTTTCGTTGTGTTTAGCAGCTACCTGCTGTTTCTCTCTGGAGGTATGTGGTTCTCACTGTTATAGACGTAGATTGGCATCTGAAATACCCATATTTGATTGGGGTATTGTGGTGGAAAAGAAAGGGAGAAAGAAGTTTTATTGCCTAATGCCTCAAAATGGTTATGGCAACAGTTACGGTAGAGTTCCATAGGAAACATCAATATTCATCAATCAACTATTATTGGGTTATAGTTGTCTTCCTTAGCTGTCCACAAGTTGAGGTGGAAGTTGAACTCCTGCTTCCCTCTTGTTCATCCAACACCAAACATCAGGATTCTTAATATACCCAAAAATGTCACCCCATGAACCTCGGCATTGCTTGTTATTTAGTGCTCTTTTATTCAAATGATGGTGGAGAATCTGTTCACAAAAGAAGCAATAAAGCCAAAAGGTCAAAATCCAGATTCTGCACCCAAATAACCACTATTATCATTCACTTTTGGATAATGGAAGGAATTTGCCATTTGGGAGATAAAAGTTGGTGTCCTGCACATTCTGTAAAGGAAACCATATAAACTCAAGCTGCAAAATCATAATGACTTGATTCATGAGCCATTTTTTGTATTAAGTATTAACGGCCAAAAGGTTGGAATTTGAATCTAAGTCCATTATACCTAAAACCACTGATATCCGAATAACTAGGTCAATGCATTAGCAATTAAGTTCAAATAAATGAGGTGACCTACGGTCTGCCATGCAATTTAATGGATTTAAATATTTCCCTTTCCTATGTAGCTCTTTTGAATTCTTCACGAGAAAATTTTAGTACTACACCCATTTATCTGCCATCTATTTAAGAGAAACAAGTCAATCATAGAATGAAAATTTTGAACTCTTCAGTCTTCACCATAACATGAATCTTAATTTAATCACATATAATTCAACTACTTAATTAGATGTTAAACCGGTCTTTGCTTTGTTACTTTGAAAATAATCATACTCTTGGAATAATTTTTTATTTTTTTAAGAAATAATTTAAAAAATAAGAAAAATAAGAAGAAAAAAAACTATTTCGAGAACATGACATAGCAAACCCCTTAAAACAAATATTGAGATTTCAATCTTTTCAGAGGACATAAAAATACCTGCATGCTGCAACCATATAAATATTACAAGCTATTTATAATACTATATAATGAAATTGTATCTATCCAAATTTCCTCGTTTGAGGAGTGTGAATTAGTGGGTTTTATACAGAATTATTTGTGGAGTTTGCCTCTTCAAGCAGGGATTTGGGCAGCCTCGGTAACCTGTTCAAGTGGGATATCCCTTTAGTATCAATAAAAACAATAAAAAGGAAGATATGGCTTGGCTTTTAGTGTTCTAATAATACAGCATTTGCCTTCTTCATCCTTAGTGACTAATCACGGTTTCCTATATATATATAATTTGCTTCCCATTCATTCTCTTTATTAAAGTGGAAAATCCACTTTCTCCCAATATAATTAAATTATTAACAAATTTTTACCCACATCAAACATACTATTTTACTTTGCTACTTTTAATAATTTAAAACATATTATCACCAAACCTTCCTTGATATCAAATTACACTTTTTACCTATCTTTTCAAACCCTTCACATGGATGAATTGATTTCATTTATAAATAAAATTATATTTTTAATTTTTTTTCTTACTTAGAATATTAAAAAATGAATGTCAAATTACAAAATTTATCCTTCATTTCAATTAAATACAGCCTATTTTTGATGAAGTGAAAAGTATTTAGCTAAATAACATATTCTTTAAATTAGTGTCCGTGAATCCAAATTTTGTGTATCCATTATTTTTTCATTGTAGTCATTCACGCGTAAATAAATTGTCACCATGTGACATTTTTTTGTTCATATTATTTTTTATCAAAATTATCATAAATAATCACAATAAATAAAAAATAAAAAAAAATACTAAAACCAGGCGCTAATTTCATATATACAAACAAACATACACACTTCCCCTTCACTTATTTTATTTCACTTTACATCATTATACGAATCCCATCTTTTAGAATAGTTATGGTTGTATTTTTCATATTCCTAATTATGACTTCCTCGACCTTAAATTTCGTGACACGTGTATGGATATTTGTAGCATGGATTATATTGGGAGTTACTCCCCTACAGCCCCAATCTCGGCACCAAAATCATATTTTTTTTTTATTTTTTATCTCAATTTTTTTATTTTTTAATATTAATTAATTATTGTTTAGGTCATATAACTTTTTTAAAATTTTTTAAAATTTTTTTTATCTTTTTTATACTATTCACCATAAATTTTTTGATACTATTCATACATAAAAGTTAAAAAATTTTAAAAATATAAAAACGTTTCAAAAAATTT
>JASKGM010000009.1:6532022-6560928 GCA_034509205.1 Ceratonia siliqua
AGAAGTGTTTCGTAAAACATTGTTTCTTTCGTTCATGTATTTGATCTCAGCAAAAGAAAATGACTCATAAAAAAAAAATGGTTCTTACCAATAATTCTTATTATGACTTTTCGAAATGTAATGACTAAAAGAGCCGCTACTGATAATAATGATCCACATAAAAGAGATGCATAGCTCAATACCATCATACTTACGTGCATCATTAGTCAATGCGATTGTAGAGCGGGTACTAATATTGCGGATTGATGCATTTTGGTTAAAAGACCCGAAGTAGCAAAGCCTTGGGTAAAAATAACACTTGGTGCGATTATTGTGCTTAAATAGTTTTTAAGCTTTTTAAAACCAAAACCTGGAACTATATGCTACGTTCTTCCGCATAATTCTTGTTGTATATCTTGACTGTACAGTCAAGCATGAAATTTTGCCACTTCTTTGGCATTTTAATATTCTTAAGTGGTTCTTGGATTTTATGTTTATTCTGGGGTCAGATTTTTGCTCCATGCACGATCAGAAAAAATATAAGACATACAAAACGAAGGGGAAATTGTTACTTTAAGATGCAAGATTAGTATGCCAAAGTAGCTTTTGGAAAACAGAAAATGGGTTTTTCATGGCCTTGTAAGTAGTATACTGATACGAGGGAGTTTACTATAGTTTACCTTATGCCAGCTGCTAACTTGCTAACTTAATACTCATTGTCAATAATCTCATTTTATTCTTTTTCTCTTTCCTCCATTTTCTAGAGAATAACTGTTCATTTGAATCTATCTTTGATTTGCTAATAACAACTCTCTACTATGTTTGAAAATTTGAAAACAGTGAATGGGGTGAACAGGGATGTTAGAATTACAGCCATAAGTCAGATTGATACACCACTGCCAAACAATACTCTATTGAGCTCACCATACTAGCAATATCTGCGTCACCTGTCCCCTCAGTTTTTCAAAATCTGTCAACCGACAATGAAACTTACTTGCATCTGGTGAGTGAACCAAATTGAAGTATCATATTCTTCTGTATGAATAAATGGACAGAGTCTGAAGGATTACCAAATTTTCCTGTCAATTGACTTCGGAAAAATTTGAGACGCTTATTAGATGAGATAGAAATTAAAAATTATCTGAGTCATGTGTTTGTTTGAAAATATGATAACTTGTTGTCCTCTGTTACATTGGGGGTCAATAATACTTCTTAAATAGAATACATTCAAAGATAACTACTATTGCTGAATGCTGATATGCTTTGTTAAATTTACATAGAGGAAAAGAATAAGACGGTAAAACCGTAGCTTTTGATACATGATCAGTGACAATATTTGAATTTGTGTTCTGTGGATTTTCTGGTGTAATTATAGCCTTAGGATTTACGAAAATGATTAGAAGCTCGTATATTTCTGTGCGTCTTGAAATATATTGGAAACAAGAAAGGTAAAAAGGTTAATCCAAACAATATGTACCTTGCAGTGCTACATTTCACAAACCTCACGATCTCGACAGTTGCCCACCCATATGGATATAGATGACCTTCTACGTGATGGCAGAACCCTACAACAGTCCCTCCTTGGCGACTGCAAAGGAATTTTGTGACTTAGTGCTATATAGTTTAGCACCATAAGGTAATGGGGAAGAATGAAAATGAAAGGACTAAACGTGATTAATACCTTTTGCCAGCGAAAAGGATCTGGTCTTTTAAAAACTATGATGGAATCGATGTTCTCTGGCGAGTCCATTTCCCAGGCACAGTAAGAAGATTTAGAGTCTTGATGAGTATAAGTCCCAATAATTTTTCTCAGGGTTGGATCATATCGAGATTTGTTTATGTAGAAAAGGAAGGGTTTTTGACAGGGGTGATTAGTAACAGGCCTTGTGTTGAATGCATATCCGGTGTAATCAGCTTTTCCATTCCAATTGAGAAAGGTTCTTGAGGGCATCTCCAATTCTCTGGGGGACACTACTCCCCTAATGACTTGAATCACGTAGCCCCATGAAACAGAGATGGACCAATGTCTGTTTCTGTCATAGCAGATTGATTGTTGCATTATGCTAGCGGAGTCCAGCTTGGCGGATGCCATTAGGTGTCGCAGGGATTCTGCTCGGCTCATCTGTGGGAATATGGGTTCCACTAAATCAATGTGGTGCATTGTCACTAGTGGGGTTACCGGATGTGCCCCCAGCAGACCTAATAGGTCTCCATGCACATCATACTGCATAAGCCAGGAAGCACAAATTAAAAGCACAACTTAAAAGTTAACTTCTTTCCACAAATATATTATAGAATTAAAACCACCCACAAATAAATACATAGTATTACCTGGTGAAACCCAGCTTCCTTGGTTAGCGGCACACCTATCTCTGCCATGCAAGCCTGAATTCTATCATCACTGCCATATAAACTAGGGTTTCGCTGAAGGCAACGATCCTGCGTCTTTGCAAGCTCCTTCGCCAATGGATAGCTTATAGCGAATCCTCCCCCACCATATGCCATGGCGTATGAGAAAATTATATTCTGAACATGACTCTCTGATGGACTCCCAACATAATAGAAGTGCCTATGATCGTACTTGGAAAGAATTCTGACCACATTATTTACGACAAACACTGTGTCATCGTCTCCCATCACGAACCACCTTACATCCTTCATCCCAAGCCTGAATGTCTCTGTTACCACCCTCGAAATCCTCAATCCAGATCTCTGCCCGTAAATATTCGTATATTTGAGTTCTGAGGTGTCCCCAGAAATTCGAATCTCGGGTAGCCCCTCGTTTCTTGTAGTCTTTACGTTTTCATCCAACCATACCACCCCTCTAGTTTTGTTAGGCCTCCACCATATCTTTATGTATTCTTTTCTGATCTCCCACAAACGGGATGAAGCGGCTATCCCAAAAACAATATGTTTAAGCTCCGTGTCCTCCCTTTGAGATAACTGAGGGGGTGGTAATTGAACTACCTGCTCTTGTTTTCTTTCTTCTTTCTCCTCTTCTTCTTCATCTACTCTTTGAATTCTTCTAGTTGAGGACGTGTTAGTCATTTTAAGGCGTTTTTCGGTGGTGGCATCTAAAAGGGTGGAGCAATCTTGCTGTTCAATATTGTTGAAGAGAAGGTTGGAAGAGTAGAGGATGTATAGCATGATCATGATTAGAATGAACCAAGTGATGATGCTTCTGGAGTGCATTTGGTTCCAAGGTGGGGTCATTTTCTTTTCCAGACTCTTAATTCTTTTCAGGTTGTTGCTTTACTATTTCTGCTCCAACTGTAGGAATGGACAATGGTGGGAAAGGACCTTCAAACTCAGAATTTTTCGGATCATGCAGACACAGAGAGGGAGGGAGGGAGAGATAGAGAGAGAGAGAGAGAGAGAGAGAGAGAGAGAGAGAGTGTCTGTGTGTTTGTCTTACTATTTTGTTTCCTTTAGGTTCTTGTGCTCCTAAGTGAAGTTTGTTACGACAGGAAGCGAAGTTGAATGCGGTTAAAATGGAACAAGGTTGAAAATATCATTACAGTGGGCGGCCCCAACCCTAATTCTTCACATACCAGAGCAGCCCATATTAACAGAACAGCCCGTATAAAAAATAAGGAATACAATACTCTTGCTCTATCCTCCATTTTAAATACTTCAATTTGTTTACAACAACCTACATTCATGACTAGTAAAAAAAAATGTATACTAATCTATATTATAGTTTAAGCATCACTTTAAATCAAAAGCTTTTTTTTTTGTAGATTAACGGTATATAAAATTAAACATAACTTTTTACAAATTATTTAAATATGTTATTATTAAATTATATCGAATGACTGTCAAATAAGTGATAAAGGGTATATAGTTTTTCTTTCCCATTTTCCCTAAATCGTACTCATTCATATTGTGAGAAACGGATAATAATAGACAGCACTTATAGAAACTTATATAGTTAATGGTTGCACAAGTTAAAGTTAAAAGACAACGTTAGTCCAATTAGAAATAAGATATCTGAAACTGAAATGAGGTGTTTAAAACTGAAATCGCCTTCAATGTTGAGGGTTCTAGTAGCAAAGTCGGGTTAAAGTTGTGAGTCAAATTTAAAAAAAAAAAAAAAAAAAAAAAAAAAAATAAATATATATATATATATTTATAGAAGTCAGTGAATTTTGGAGAACAAGATAACTAGATGTAAGCGAAAATAATGGTTTCAATTGGTCACCAACATTAGCCCAATATTGATGGGTTCTTGTTCTTTTTTGTCGTTATTGATGGATGAGGGGTCATTGGAATCGAAATGGATTATAATGTAAAGATCTTGTCTCCAAAAGACCATTTTTAAGAGGGGGCAAGTCCGGGTTGTGACTTGTGAGAGTACTGACTACTGACTGCTGACTACTGAGTAGTGAGGGATAAAACTTCACAATTATATATGTTAAATTAACTTCAACCATTAAATAGATTTTGATGTAAGAATATACAAGAATTTAGGGTGGTGTGGACGTGCCCCTTAGCGGAGAGGGAACAGATAAGATAAATTTAGGAAAGGCAGTTCACATGGGTTATGGGACCTAGAGCATCTGATTCTGGGGCTACTCTACCTGTACCGATTTCGGACTCTTCTCCTTTCCTTTTCTGTTGGATAATGCCCATTTCCATCTTCACTTTAGTAACTATTATTACTAAACTCCAGTGGTTACTGAAATCTTCAATTTACTGATATATAATGTTAGTAAAGTATCATCATGAAAACTGAGATTTTCATGATATAATTTCTTGATTAACAAAAGATGAAAAGGATTAGAAAATATAGAACTGAAATATGGACCCATATACACACAAAAAAATGAAGTCAATTGAATTTGAAATATATTCCACTTTATGCTAAGTTCCATGTTTCTCTTTTTTTATTTTATCTGCTTCAATTTGTAATTAGTTGATTTTGAGGGAAATCTTATCCTAGGTATCCTTCACATCATGAAGTTGAACATGTGGATCAAACACATGACTTCCAGTCATTTTTAGCACCAGCCCAGCCACATTAAATAGGGAAACACCATCCACCATTTCCATCCAACTTTATTGGAAAATTAAAACACTTGATGTTATTGATGATAACTTGTGGTCACGTTCACGTATTGTCCAGCTTCAATCAGCATCGTGTCACGTGCCCACTTCCCAAGCCTTTCTTTGTGACCATGCTTTTCTGGAAGTCTCTATTTTGTGCAAGATATTAGATATACTGACATTTCATATTTTCCAGAAAATATTTACCATTTTTTGGTTGTCTGATTTTGTTTTCATCCTCAGCTAGACTGTAGTACCACTACGCAGACACACAGACACAAGCACTGCCGTCCTGCGAACAACTGGTCGGTAGAGCCTGCAAAGATCAACGTGCACGAGCCTGAGAACACGTACAGTACACATTCTCTCTGCTTTTCTTGCTTGCCAACCCATTTCCAGACTGTCAATTACTGAGAGCGGAAATCATTGGAGGTAAGAAGCAACACAACAGAAGAAACCTCCGAAAGTAAGATTTTTATGTGTTAATCTTAAATGATTTCTAGAGTGAAGAGGGTATAGGTTTACGTGCAAGACCCATGTGAGGGATGGGAAAATCCAAACTTTTCGACAATGATTGTCCCTTGTATAATTTTTTCCTTCCCCCCTTTTTGTCTTTAAAAGTCATTTCTAGAACATCTTCTTCTCGCCGTCTCTTTTCCTATACTGTAGTGTATCTTCTAGTCTCCCATATGCGCCTTTTCTGAACAATAAGCAGAATACAACACAACCCTTCAAATCGATCAGCACAGCCTGTTTCCAAATTACATTCCTGATTCAGCACTGTCATCACTTTTTCAGGTATTTTCCAAATCTAATTATACATCATAGTCCGGCATATTTTCAATTGCCCAACTTGATTCTTTATAGAATTTCACTTTTGAACTGCTCTCATACTTTTCCGTCTGTCCTTATACAAATCTCAGTCGACGAACTCTCTACATGATTGATTATTGACAACTTATAAACAAGTTCAATGTTTCTGTTCTATGCTTACTTGCTTTGTATCAATAGCCAATCTCCTCGACCTCAACTCGGTTATCATCAATTTTCACTTTCCGACTGTGAGCTTCCATCAATTATTAGGGACAATTTTCTTCTTCAATCTCTTTTCTGGTACGTGTTTTACTATTCTGATTTATCTCGCCCTCGGGGACGGCAGATAGCTGTTACTATTGTGCCATAATTAGCAAACAACCCGCACATTGTCTTAGTCTGAGTTTTAAATGACGTCTCCCTGTTACTTCTCCAGCCACTTAACCTGATCTCATTTACAGTGGAAAAACTACCCTGAAAAATGTGAGGTGCTTGAAGTTTCTCGCAGTGACCCAAGCATAAAGAGAACAAGTTTACTCAATGAAAACATAGTTGAAATGACCAAACAAACCCAAGGCAACTCATCTATTTCCAATCCTGAGGACCAGTAGAAGTCTTGGCCATCGCTTCACATCACTCTCAGAGTCCCCATTACAATTACTAATACTTACCCACTATTTGTCCCAGAAGTGCAAGTGTTACGTTGGTTCGATGAGATCATACCGTGATAGAATGCTAGTCTTGAACTTGACGTACACCTATGGCTAACTGAATGGATTATTAATCCCATATTTATTGTAGTCACTGAAATTCAAAACAGATTCAGAACAATGTGTGGGGCAGAGTGTTTTCTATAGGAACAAAGATGAAATAAAAATTTGATCTTTCTTGCTTCTGTAAGTTTCAGTCATGCAGAGTCTTTATTAACTGCCATTGATAATATTCAAATTCTGATGACATTAACATATTGTAACAGGGAGCGATGGAACAGTCAGATAAATCACCAAAGCAATCATCACTAATACCGCCATTTCCCAGAGACCCTCGTGGTTCGCTGGAAGTCTTCAACCCTTCCTCCTACTCAACCGAGAATCCAACCAACTCGCCGTTCCATTCGCAGCCTAAGTGGAAAAGTTGGATAGAGCCATCCAGCAGCCACAAGCTCCCCTCTTCCAACTCTGATCTTGCCGATGAGATCACCAATACTTCATGGATGGCCCTCAAGGACTCCAACCCACCCACACAATCGTCGTCACCGGTCGCCCAACAGACCCTTTCAGCCATTCTCAGCGACCGCGGTGAGCCAACCCAGAAATCACCCGCCACGGTGCATGTTTCTGGAGAAGTCGGCACGGCGGCGCAGAGAGCTGCCGAGTGGGGTTTGGTGCTGAAAACTGACACGGCGACCGGAAAGCCGCAAGGAGTGGCTGTTAGAAACTCAGGCGGGGAAGAATCAAGTGCTAAAGTCACGGGTACTTCGAGAAGGAACTCGAACAACTCGGTGAGAAGCTCCGTCGACTCGTCGGACGACGGCGGCTGCGGCGAAGAATTCCGTGGAATTCCAAGAATTTCCGAAGACTTGAAGGACGCTTTGTCGGTGTTCCAACAGACTTTTGTGGTATCCGATGCTACCAAACCCGATTACCCGATCATGTATGCGAGTGCCGGATTCTTTAAGATGACGGGTTATACTTCCAAGGAGGTCATTGGGAGGAATTGGTAATATAATTTCTTTTTGTTTTAATAAAAAGGAAAAAAAAGTAACGGTCCTCCTAACTGTAATAACGGTATTAGAAAATGGTAGTAACATTTTTTATTGTGGATCGGTGGTGGGGCCCAGTCGGTTTTTACAGGGAGCGGATACGGATCCAGAAGACGTGGCAAAGATAAGAGTAGCGTTGCAAGCTGGGACGAGTTACTGTGGAAGATTACTGAATTACAAGAAGGATGGGACACCGTTTTGGAACCTTCTTACTATTTCACCCATCAAGGACGACGATGGGAAAGTTCTCAAATTTATCGGGTTAGTTGAGTGTTAATAATTGTTATTTTATCTGAATTTTAATTTGAGGGGATGGTTGGGACCAAAAATTGACCTGGCACACAAGGTGTTTGATGCATAAACTAAGAGTGAGGAGAGCTGAATCTCACTCTCATGTGACAATGACAAGTAACGACAATTACACGTGGATCATTTTAAAATTACAATATTTATCTTGTACAGTGTATGTAGTAGATATTAATTTGTGAGCAAATAATCTTATAGTCACACAGACAACATATCTCATATGTCACTTCAAAATAGTGTTTATCCATATGGTTACATACTGGATAGTTACCTGAAGTAGAAAACTGCCTACAGGGAGAGATGTGTTCATTTAATTGTTTTTCATTTAAACATTAAAGACTCGTTTCTCTTTTCGGTTGTGGACTGGAAGGTGCTTCTGAGAGGGAAATAGACTTGAATGAAAAAGCCCCAAAACTGAGCGCGTGAGTAGAAAATATGGGTGGGTTAGTCCGCTACGGAATCCAGAATGAATTATTGAGCCTATGAAGTTGTGGATATATGCCCGTATATTCTGAACCAAATGGACCTCCCTCTTTACATCTTTGTCAATGGCTGCTGGCTAAGATTCAAACCTTGACATTGACTGCTGTGGGCCTTGATGTAATGGCACATAAGTATACGTACGTAGAACCCAACGATTGCTAATGAACGGTGATTGGGGAATAGGGGTGAAATATTAAGTCAATAGTAATACCGTGGGATGCTTACCTATGTTTTGTCTTTGTGTGGGTGATTCTGGCAGAATGCAAGTGGAGGTTAGCAAGCATACGGAGGGGTCCAAGGAGAAGACGCTACGTCCCAATGGATTGCCCGAGTCCTTGATTCGATATGATGGTATTGTACCCGTCTTATATTTCACTACTACCTTCATATGCTCATTTACAATATTCTGTTCTCTGAAGGAATAATGGGTTTCATAGAAGGTTATTGAATTCCACGAAGGAAAACCATATAAAGATGAACGAAACAAAACAACTTGTGCCTCTGATTATTATATACATAATAATCATACTTCAAACTTTGATTTGAAGAAACAGTAATTCGATAAAATAGATGAACTAAGTAAATAAACTAAAAGTGAATTCATACTTGAAACAGCTGTATTCTTGAATAAGTATATTACCTTGTGTGATGATCTGTTAATAAGTTCTGAGGAAAACGTTGAGGCTTTTTGCAAGGGATGGAAATAGATTTATTATATGCATGATAATATATACCGCACCATATTTAACTGTTTATGGTCCAATGGAAGTGCGTGGCGTTGTTTCTAATTCCTTAAGCTTTGACAAGACTAATGGAACATAACTGACATCTTGGAGAGCGAAGAAAGTGAAGTACTTACGCTTCTGTTGAAGATTCAGATTCCAATGTCTGCTTGATTCCTTTGTCATAAACAAGGATGTGGCCATCAGTTTAACAATGGAAATCTAATCTGAATATGAAATTCTTTGCTGGGTCAGTTTTGTAGGAATGGTTTGTGTCGAAAACTAGCATCTACGAACTTTATCTAACACTGCCAATATTGATTGGGCGAAGAAGCATAACAATTGACAGTTCTATCACTGAAGAAATAGGAAGCCATCATGATGCCACCAAGCATGTTTCAAACTAATTTTCTGACCATGCAGAAGTAGAAAGACATTCTTGTCCCAGTCTCAACTATACTAACAGCTTGTGTACTGCAGCTCGTCAGAAAGAGAAGGCTTCCACTTCAGTATCTGAGTTGGTACAGGCTGTGAAGCGGCCCCGGGCACTCAGTGAATCAGCAAACCGTCCGTTGATCAGAAAATCAGGAGGTGGTGAAGAAGAGAGAGCAGAAAATTTGTCAAGGAGAAAATCGGAGAGCGTAGCTACATTTTGGCAAAACTCTCTTGGGGGAAATGGGAAAGCAATGCAGCGAATCAGTGAGCTGCCTGAAAAGAAACAGAAAAATTCACGTCGCCGTTCTTTCATGGGGTATGATTATTCCTCATCAAGTGATGCTATACTCGGCTCTTTTTATATTCAGCTACATAATTTTATTGTTAAATCTGTAGTTTATGTATGATCCTACATCACAACGTTATCTTTCTATGCTTCAGGTTCATCAGAAAAAGTCAATCCAACATTGATGAAAGCTTTGACAATGAAATTATTGAGGACAGCTCTGAGAGTGAGGATGATGAGAGGCCTGATAGTACTGATGATAAAGTAACGCAAAGGGAAAAGCGTAAGGGTTTTGATCTTGCAACCACACTTGAACGTATCGAGAAGAACTTCGTCATTACTGATCCCAGACTGCCTGACAATCCCATAGTAAGATTCTTCAGAACAATTATATAACACATTGACAGTATTGCTTCTGTATTGGATTTGTGTACTGGAGATGAAGATGCATCAAGACATCGTTTGTATTTGTTTTTCAGATCTTTGCATCTGATAGCTTCCTAGAGCTTACAGAGTACAGTCGTGAAGAAATTTTGGGAAGAAATTGCAGGTATGCCTTTGAATTAATCTTTCATGAACATGGGAGATTGGGAGTGAATATCAAAACACTGGCTCACCAAATTCTTCATATTACTAAATTCTAATTATTACACATCAAGTATACTAATGCTAACTGCAAGCTAGTGATACGAATTTAAATTCCTTTCTGAAAATTTCAAAATATTGATATACCTGAAAATGATTTATTAGATGTTTCTAACATTGAAATTCATTTGTGTTTATCGTATAAGCTATTTGGTGTTTTTAGGTTTTTGCAAGGACCTGAAACCGATCCAGCAACTGTAAGAAAAATTAGAGAGGCAATTGACAGCCAATCAGACGTTACTGTGCAGCTAATTAATTATACAAAGAGTGGTAAGCTTATTTGATATCCTACGGGGAAAGCCACTTTAATAGGTTAATTCATTATAGATTAGAACTTGGTAGGTATTACGTGAAAATTTCATATTGCAATATGGAATATCTATCTAATTGAGTTCAAAATGATTCCCCTCTTTGCCTAAATATAGCTATTTAACAATGTGAATTTCAATATTGTTGCAATTATGATTCGACTTGCTATTGAAGATTTCTGTGCTCAACCCAGGCAAAAAATTCTGGAACCTGTTTCATCTGCAACCTATGCGTGATCAGAAGGTATAGTAGTTTATGATAATCCTGTGAAGGTGTTATATCTTAGATAAAAACCCTATATTGGTCCTAGAAGGATGGTGTCATTATTAATTTGATACTCTATAAACTTTTTGTATCATTAGTACCCAAAAGTATAATTTCTTTCTAATTTCATAATTTTTTTTACCCTCCAAAGATCATGTTAATATCATTTTAGTACACCATAAGAGTCATATTAGAACAAAATCATTCTTTTGGGTACTAAAATGATACAAAAAATCTTGAGTATTAAATTGATTATGACGCCATACTATATGGTTATGTCTATCTTTTAATATCTTCCCTTATGACTTCTGTTTTAGGTTGCTATTGTATTTTCTATAATTTCAACAGAGCAACAAGAAAACATGCATTCTTAAATATAGCTTTTTCCTCTTTTCCTTCTTGGTTTAACAGGGAGAAGTACAATATTTTATTGGTGTTCAACTTGATGGTAGTCAGCATGTGGAACCTCTTCACAACTGTATTGCAGAAGATACCGCAAAGGAGGGAGAACAATTGGTTCGGTCTCTTTCCAAGTGCTTCATTAGATTAGCATATATTGAGATATTGAATTATCTTTGGGTGTCAACCTAATCGCGTTCCCAATTAGAGGCTTTAAATTTGAAAGTCTGAAAAGGCTATGTTTTCCATTAAAACTATTATGCCTCTTTTATGACCGAACAACATTTTGCATACAATATTTGTTAGCATTATCTGTAATAGTATGATTCTTTTTCCCGATATGTTATGTTTCCTGAGTTATAACGAGTTTATCCCTCAGGTCAAACAAACTGCAGAAAATGTTGATGACGCAGTGAGAGAACTTCCAGATGCCAATTTGGTAATGTATCCTGGTTATCTTTGTCTTCTGAAGAGCTTTTGAATTTTATTAGTGACAAGACCTGACCTTCTGACTACTTGCAGACACCAGAAGATTTATGGATGAATCATTCAAAAGTGGTTCAACCAAAACCTCATAGGAAGGATAACCCAGCTTGGAGAGCTATACAGAAGGTATTACTATAGTAATTTAAAATATGTCATCTTTTCTGGTCTTTCTTGTTATTGCTATTAACTAATAAAAGATTCAGGAATCATTTGTACAAAGTATGGCCATAAATTACAAGCATTGGTAGATGTTGTAAAAATTTCAACTTGGTTCATTTGAAATCTGAACTGACTTGGCTTTTTCTCTTTCTTTTTCTGTCTGGGAAGTCATGATAACAATATCTATAATTTTGTATTCAATTGAAGATTTTATTTGTCTCATATTAGTTATGTTTTCTTATGTAATCTTGGTTTTTGCAGATCCTAGAGAGTGGAGAACAGATAGGTTTAAAGCATTTTAGGCCAATAAAACCTTTGGGATCTGGAGATACTGGCAGGTTTTTCTCCTGTTTCTCTTTTCCACATTTCCCAACATTTTTGGTATGCCTGAATTGGTGGCATGGCATGGTGAAATGAATTACATAACACGGGGGTAAAAAATCAAAGCTTGCAACTACTCTTTCATAGTATTTCAAATGTCTTTCAGCACGGCGGGGTTCAACTGCATCAACCACATATAAACTTAATGTATTTTGATGATTTTATGGCTTAAGAAAACACAAATTACGAGTACTAGTAACATTAATTGTTACTTTCACAAATCGTGATTTTGTAGAGGCTGTTACTAGATAAGTCTAAAAGATTCCTAGTTCAGATGGATGAGTTTTAACTAGTAAGGCTGATATTTTCTGTACTGGAATTTCTTTATCTTTAAGACACTAGTAGATGAGTTAGTCTCTAGGTTAGCTGAAAATTTTAGAAAGCTCACAATGTATAATCTTAATGATAATTTGTTCACCGATTTGGGTAATAGCAACTTTTTCTGCTCCATTATTTCTCAAAATCAAACTTCTGTGGCAGTGATATTATTATGACTTGTTTACTGGCTTGCAGCGTGCATTTGGTGGAGCTATATGGAACTGGTCAATATTTTGCCATGAAGGCTATGGATAAGGGCGTTATGCTCAATCGTAACAAGGTACTGAATGTCGTCATTGAACATGTTTAACTGTTCCATTTACTACTAATTTTTGGGTCTACTTGTCACCTACTCCCATCTAGACATGTTCCTGTGGAAGTTCTTCTATACTGTATTTGCTTAAATCTCTGAGTTTTGGTAATGCATTTTAATTTTCACACTTAATTCAAGTCAACTATGACTTCTCAATATCCAAATGCCCTAAATTATTTAAGCGTATTAGTTCACTTTTAACAATATCTATCTAGTATATACTTTGGCCGTGTATTATTCTATTCTGTATCTAGCTCTAGCTATCTGCGTCTGATGGTAGGAATACAACTGGGGTGCTTCTATTACCGTTTTACCGTTGGTTAAAGGATTTATTCCAGTTTTATAATAATTAATTTATAGCGTCATTTTCTCCTTTTTTTTCACTTTCTACAGGTGCATAGAGCTTGCACGGAGAGAGAAATCCTCGACATGTTGGACCACCCTTTTCTTCCCGCATTATATGCTTCCTTTCAGGTTTGAAACTCCACTATTACTCTTAAAAAAGATACTTAGTGATTATTAAAGACTAGAGGAACTAATTGGAGCATCAGGATCTATTATGATTACTCGATCACTTATACCTCCGTTTAGGGAATCCTATGATAATGGAATGGAAATATGTCTCAAGCTCTTTAATATGCACCCTTGCTTTCACAGAAAATGATTTCGCATACGTTCATTTTTTATATTCCTTATGCGCCTAGCTATCTTGATGTCTTTATTTCCAAGTACATTCATTTTAGAAGTTACAGGCTAACTAGGATGCTTCCATGGCTACTTTACTCTGTAGTGGGTTTGTCAATTCTTTGACAATTCATTAATTTGCAGACCAAAACACATGTTTGTCTAATAACTGATTACTGTCCTGGTGGAGAACTGTTCCTGCTTCTGGACCGACAGCCAGCAAAGGTTATCAAGGAAGATGCAGTGAGGTATATTATACTACTAATGAAAGCAAAGTGTTAGTTCCAGAGTTTGAAAATAATCAACATTGATGTTTGGCCCCTGGGGGGGAGGGGAAACGAGAGGTTGGAGGATGTTCGCATTAAGTTTCTCATGGTATATGGGACTTGCGTAATTTTGACGCATGTGTTTTATTTTGGTCAAGTGCGTCAATGAGTTCAAGTCCTACTCGATTTCTGAGGGCCTGAATCATTTCGTTCTTCAGATATTCTTGATTCTGAATTTTGAACTGAGATTGATAGCTCAAAATTCAAAACTGTTCAAATAGTTATGTAATTGAGTCTAACAACTTGCAATAGATTGTTGATCAATGCTTTTCTGCTGAACTCCAAATTATCTTGTTATATGCCCACAACAGCGACAGCAACCCTTAATCTCAAATTCTTGGGGTCATCCACCTGAACTGTGATAAGTTGGGCCTCTCAATATGTATTCATTTTTTTCCATTCTTTCTTATTCAACGTCAGACTTTCTACCAGTCCTTTTGCCACCAAATCTATCCTCAATACTTCCATCCTGATCATTCTTGGTCTCCCTCTCACTCTTCTGAACCAAGGCATATTCTCTGTTTTATCTCTATCTATAATTTAAAATCCTAGAACTCTTGCCCTATTCTTTCATGTGTTCCTACTTATCTGCCTGTATGCACACAAAAGACGTAGATTGCAAGTAGAACTTTATTGTAATAAAATTTTTTTTTTGATTTTTTTTTTATTTTGTCTGCTGCTATGGACTTTATTAAATAGTTGTCAATACCCACTTTAATGCCAAGAATCGTTCTTCAACAATGTCTGCAACTTGTGTTACTACTTACTATACTTACTTTTAACTGAAATAAAGGTATTGATGATTGTAGATTCTATGCTGCTGAGGTAGTGGTTGCATTGGAGTACCTTCATTGTCAAGGTAGGCTCTTATTAATTATTGTTCTTATATACATCCATCTACGAGATGATGATTTTTGTTGTTACCTTCTCTTTTAACTCATGAAACTGTCTTACAACGAGGGAAATGTTTAGTGGACAATATCTTTCTGATGACCCTTTAATAAATTTATCAGGCTGCGATCACCTATACATGTACTGGAGTATTTTTCTTTGCAAATTATCTGGTATCAAATGTAGCCGAACTGACAATTTTATGAACATTCTTAGAACAGAATTCCGTTCTAGCAAGAGATCTTGCCACTTGAAATTTTCTGATGAATATTAACACATTCCACACTAGCTAGATCAAATTCTATTTTAATTATGTCATTTGGTGAGAATTTTCAGGAATAATATATCGGGATTTGAAGCCAGAGAATGTGTTACTCCAGAGCAATGGGCATGTGTCTCTGACAGATTTTGATTTGTCGTGTTTAACATCTTGCAAACCTCAGGTATCTTAGTGACAAGTACTTCATTAATGAAGTTTTTAATTAAATTAAAAGCAATAATTTTTAACTCTGACTACCGAAACAATGTATCTATGTCTGATTGCACTCTTTGCAGCTTCTAATTCCAGCTACAAATGAAAAGAAGAAACAATGGAAAGGTCAACAGGCTCCAATATTCTTGGCTGAACCTATGAGAGCATCAAATTCTTTTGTTGGCACAGAAGAGTACATAGCTCCGGTTTGTTATTTCTTGACATATATTGAGGAGAAAAAAAAAATTGATGATTCAAGATATGCATGGTTCAGAAGCTTATTTTATAGTGAATGCACCTATTTTTATACACACACTGCGTGTGTGCATATTGTCTTGCACTTTGCAGTTTTTGTGCACATGCTGCTCCAGTGAAAATCATTTGCCACAGTGAAAATCCTTAGAAGTTTATAAATAAAAAGCTCATGATCTGCCATATTGTAAGCTAACATGAGAAACTTTCAAAGTCAAAATATAGATCTGTTGATTACGTTTGAACTGTAATGTTTACCTATCAAAACGCATGTGTGAGTAGTTGATATTCATTCACTCTGCAATTTTGAAAGATCAAGATGAATCCATTGGATGTATGAGGACTTTATGCAACATAAGAGACATATAAATCAGTAAGAAGGGAGAGGAGAAGACTTAAAGTTTGTTTGCCCAATCATTCTTGATAAGCTTGCCAATGGACATGAATTTTCCTATTCTTATAAGAGACTTTCTTTTGTCTTCAAGGATTGGGGGTGAGGATTTTGGTGGATGCACACAGGATTTTATTGCATTTATTCATGCTATTGGAACTGTTTTGAATTTTTATATTCATTTCTCAAATTTTATTTTAATTGACAGTTCAATACTTGGTGCAGGAAATTATAACTGGTTCAGGCCATACTAGTGCTGTGGATTGGTGGGCTCTTGGTAATTGTCATTTATTATAACAAATAAAGGCAACTAAATCAATTTTTTAAATTTCAATAAAATGAAAAATTGAATGCATTTATAATTTTATATATGTTCTGTAGGATATATCTATGTTTTCATAGATAACAAATTGAAAGTTAGGAGTTCTATCAGACTATACTATTTTCCTTAATTGATTGAACAATGGGATTCTACGTGTTTTTCTGCATACGATATTCTCTTATAAGCTGAGTCTATTCTTATTCTTAAAACTTTGTTTTTGTTGCCTTTTTTTAACTGAGGCCACACCCATATTTGCCCATTGATCTGATTCTATGAGCTTGAGAATAGAAATTGAAACAGTTATTACAAGCCTTTCAAAATGCTAGAAGTAAACACTAATCTCTCATCCTTATTGCATCTTTCCCATGTTAAAAGATTTGTGATTTATTGAAATCATTGGCCCATCATATGAGTTGGTCTCTTTCACATACAATGTAACAGCACTCAGATATAGACATACTTAAACTTTTCATATCATACTGATTGACTGGATTGCTTTTTTTTTTTTTTTAGGAATTCTTCTATATGAAATGATTTATGGATATACACCATTCAGGGGAAAGACAAGGCAAAAAACATTTGCAAATATTCTTCACAAGGATCTTAAATTTCCAAAACGTAAACTGGTGAGATTGTTCTCCTGCACTACATATTGTTCACGTTTGATGCTTACTGTTACAACTGTTGCTCTGGTATCGCAGAGGTTCCTGTTGTGGTCTCAGAGTTAGCAAATGCACACATTTAAAAGACTTTCCAAACTTAATTGATGAAATAGTCATTGATACAACTTACTAAATATTCATGTTTGATGCTCAGAACTGTTACTCTGGGGTGGTGTAGGTTGCTAAGGTCACCAGTTAGAATATACATGCTCCAAAGAGAATTTTTGACATTTAGTTGATGGTGGAACAGTTATGGATGGTCCACCTCCAAATCACCCTTAAAAAGAAGAAGAAAGAAACAAGTCTCCATGTATTTCTCACAGAGGAAAGTAGTTTTCTTGAAATATTGACAATCAAACTGTTATTAAAGAAATTGAATTTTGAGACAAGGGATGAAAATCATTAAGGTAAAATTGCACTTTTAGTTGCCATGTGAGCCTCTGTATAAAATAAAACAGCCTATTACTTTTGCAGCTTGCATATTTGTTTGACAAATAAATACTAAACTTCCAAATTTACCTCTTTGGTAAACTTTCTTCCACCATTCTTAGCTTTCCTTGCTAAGGAACCGGAAAACCTGTGGTTCTGTGTCAGAATAGAGGCTACGAGTGGAGGTGTTCAAATATAATATTTCGCATCCTGTGGAATCTGATATCTCAATTGTTATTTCCATGCTATTTCTGCTACTTCTCAAGCTATCTATGCATGGGAAGCATGAAATACGTACCTATTTTTCACTTGATTTTAGGGTGCACTCTGCAACTATACAATAACCTGACTTCGGGTAATTCGTGCAAGGGTGTTCACTAACAGTTATCTGCCAATCATGCTTTTAGACTATGTTGCAATATAATAAAATAATAGCCCTATGTCAGGAACCCTTATAATATGAATTGATCACGTGATATTCTTATGATTTACTCAATATTCTATCAAACTAGAGTCTGGAGTTAACTCCTTGCATACAAATTAAATTATTGTCTTGTGTTAATATGCATTTAATCTTGATGCAGGTGAGTCTCCATGCAAAGCAGTTAATGTACCGGTTATTGCATAGAGATCCCAAAGACAGATTGGGCTCACAGGAAGGAGCAAATGAAATTAAGCGTCACCCATTCTTCCGAGGTGTCAATTGGGCCCTAGTTCGTTGCATGGTAACATAATAATATTTAGTAGCACAAGCTTCGATTTCGCTACGATGTTGTCCTTCAACCTCTGGTTTCATATTGTCATACACTGATAGAGTAGTACATAATTCATTTGTTACCAGAACCCTCCTGAGCTTGATGCTCCTCTCTTCGGGGCTACCGAAGATGAAAAGAAAGCCAAAAATGTAGATCCTGAGCTAGAGGATCTGGAGACAAATGTTTTTTGACAGGTCACTTTCTCTCCCTCCCTCTGTCTCTCTCTCTCTCTCTCTCTCTCTCTCTCTGCGTGTGAAGTTATACGATTCTAATAACTAATAATTTTTTTGGGTCTGTAGAATTGAGTGTGAAAGCTATACCTCAACCAAGAAAAGCATGATGAATTCCTTGAGTTGTTGAAGAGTGGAATTTCAATCTGTTTCACTCCTCGCTCGCTGGTCCTGTAGGCTGTCAAGGTTTTTCATCGTCTTCATTGTAATTTATTTTTTATGAATGGTGTGATGATTCGTATATATTTTGTCAAACTTTATTCACCTTATATGTTCTCTAGCTCTCTGATTTCCCCTTCTCCCCCTCACTCAATCTTTTTATCCGATTTTTAACGTTGTAACTTGTAATGCTGTTGGTTTTACTCGCCTCATTATTTGCACCATACAACGACAGTCCCTCTGGTTGGGACTTACTTGGGGCCATCGTGGAGTTGCAACACTTCCAAGCGCTAAGACGGTGTGCGTTATCATCGTTGTGTATCTCAATATATGTTAGTTGCATAAACGTGAAAAGACAACGAAAAGAAAGGCTCAGTCTTTCTTCTCAGGTCCTATGGATTTAACTAATAATTATTAAAAATCGATTCGCCGATGTCAAATGGTTGGTCGAAAGAAAAATTGAAGCGTGCATGAGTTTGGGATTGGAGTGAAGCAAGAAGTGAGCTAGACATGTTCTGTCGGTGGCGGAAGCAACTTCCTATTGGGGAGCTTTCCATCTAAGACAACCTAAGCCATCTTTAAACCCCAGCTGGTGTGGATCTCCAGGTGGTAATTTATGAAGGGTAGTGTAGTTGGAAAATGAGGTGTGTAAACCCCATGGGATTGCCCAAAGAAGTGAGATTGAAGCAGTGCAGTGGTTGGGAGTGGAAAAGATATGCTATTAAAGGAAGCTGCAAACATTGTTCCATTCCATTAGGCCCTAGGCAAGTCTGGTTGGGAAATGGGAAGTATGATGATGGCACCATATACAGTACAGTAAGATTGTTTGACCACCTTCATCTTTAATCAAATCTCGCAATTATACATTATCTTCACGCTAACATAGCAAGAGTGCATGCGCAACCACTGTGAAAGTAGTGGGAAAGCAACGTAAACAAACTCCATGCCAATTATGGGGTTATTAGATTCTTAACCATATGACAAAACTCCATACCAAGTTCCTACAATTTTTATATCTTTACGCAAAATCAAACTGATTCAAATGAGATTTCAGGAATTGAAATGTAATAAGCTTCATAAACAGCCTTTTTAAACCATTGATACAGTTTGATAAATTGAATACAAAATGTGATAAACTTAATTTTTTTTTTAAAAGAAAAGGACTTGGGGCCTTATTAATGATACTAAACAAGACAATACATGAAGTAATATGATAGATGATAACGATTTGTACCCTTATTAAAATATACATCCAACCATATCATGAAACTAAAGTGAGAGAAATTAGAGGGTTAATTTAATAAAAAGAATATAGTTGGAGTTCATATTTTAATTTTAATGAATGGGTTTAAATCTTAAAACTTAGGAAATGAGATTGGGAATTTTCAAGTCAATCCGACCCGCGGAACAACGCGTTCGTTCATCCGGAATGTGATATGAATGAGAAAAACAACGGGAAGGAAGTGTAGAATTGGGTAAAACGACGTCGAATAAAAAAGAGCTCGAGGTTCTAGCAGTTAAACTGGATCAGAGGAGAGGAGTCGGATCTAACGGTCGTGAGCTGGGAAGGAATGGAGTGGGCCCAGATTGAGTCACAACTCACAACGGTCTCTGTGGCCTCACTCAGTCACCTTCTATCTCTCTCGTCTCCTCTCCCTATTAACACCAAACCCTTTTCTTTCTCTACCTCTGCGTTCATCCTCGTCTCTCTCTCTCTCTCTCCCTCCTTTCCTCTCTTCTGTTTCATCATTTTCGCTCCATTACTCTCCTTTCCCATTAGATGCTCCCGCTCCATCCTCATCATCTTCGTCTTCTTCGTCCCTTGCCACCTTCCTTCCTGCCTCACCCTTTTATCTCTCTCACTATATAATTTCACCGCCACGTCTACCTAGGGTTTCTGAGATTCGCCCAGGCGCCACCGCATCTCATCCTCTATCTCGTTCCGCTACCATCAAACTCTCTCATCTTCATTAATCTACCATATATGGGACTTCGTGTTTTGCTCCTCAATTTTATCACAAGAGCTTTTCCTCTCGTGATTGAGGTATTTTACGCTTAAATCTTTCTACATGTAATTTTTTTAATGAATTTTCTTTATTATTTGAATTGGATATTTTTCTTTATTTTTTAACATGTGTTCGTTGATATAATTTTTTCTTTTCAAAAAAGTCGAGATTGTTTGGTCATTTTTAATTGTACCCTTGCTTATGTTAGGGTTTTGATTGAGTTATATTCGGCGGGGTTCAAATTTTTGAAATTGGGTTATTTGATGTGTAGGTCTTCCGTGAATAAGTTTTGGGCGCAGTTTGGTGTTATATTTCATGGCAATTGAGAAAAACAACTTTAAGGTGTCCAGGCTTGATTCTGAGGTTTCACCCCGAAGTAGGGAGACTATGTCTAGTGATGAAGATGAGCTTCAGCAGCGTAACTCTGCTCTGGAATCTGATGATGATGATGAGTTTGACGATGCAGATTCTGGGGCAGGGTCCGATGACTTTGATTTGCTGGAATTGGGTGAGACTGGGGCAGAGTTCTGTCAAATTGGGAATCAGACTTGCAGCATTCCTTTGGAATTGTACAATCTTCCAGGACTTGAAGATATACTGTCAGTGGACGTGTGGAATGAATGCTTGAGTGAGGAGGAGCGGTTTGAACTTGCCATGTATCTACCTGACATGGACCAGGAGACTTTTTCTCCAACCTTGAAAGAGCTTTTTACTGGTTGTAACTTCCATTTTGGGAGCCCCACGAAGAAGTTGTTTGATATGCTGAAGGGTGGATTGTGTGAGCCAAGAGTTGCCCTTTACAGGGAGGGTGTCAATTTTTTTCAGAAGCGACAACATTATCATCGATTGAGGAAGCAGCAGAATAACATGGTTATGAATCTTTGCCAGATAAGGGATGCTTGGCTTAATTGTAGGGGATACAGTATTGAAGAAAGGCTTCGTGTTTTGAACATTATGAAAAATCAAAAAAGTTTGATGTCTGAGAAGATGGAAGATTTGGAGGTTGATTCATCAGATGAAGTGTCCGGTGAAGGTATCTGTAATAGAAAGAACAAGGATAGGAAAATTTTGCAGAAAATGGGTCGTTTTTCTTCCCATGGGGCAAGTTCAGGTTTAGAATTCAACTCAGTAGGACAACCAATGATTATGGAACCTGAAAACTACGGAAAGCCAAACCCAAAGGGTACACTGAAATTGGCTGGCCTAAAGACACTTTTACCAAAGGACCCCACAGGTCACTTACCTTTGGTTTACCGTGATTTGGAAATGAATCCTGTCCTAAATGGTTCTGCAACTGCTCTTCCCCAAAGGAACAAGTCAGTGGGATATGACTCAGGGTCAAAGCTCAGGATAAGGGATCAGCTGAGGAGCAGTGGCCGTTCTGAAGAAATTACGTATGTACTGGGTGGCCAACGAGATCGTGTATCACGTAGCAATCTGATGGATAAGTCAGGTGTTCTGAGTGTGGGAAGGAGGCATGACCTTTTGAGCGGTGATGAAAGAGATACTGACAGTTTGATGGGTTTATCTTTGTCTTCAAAGGCTGATCTACATGTGTACTCTAGGAATGCAAACCAATCTTCAGGTATGAAAAGGTTCACAGCAAAGCCATCTTCTACAAGAGGTTCCAATGATATTCCTATAAAGGCTAAGTGTACCAAAAATGCTCAACAGATTGTAGTTGGGGATCAGAGGAAGTCTAAACTTCGGGGCTCACAGTTAGCGCTTAAAGGAAATCTTGTTGATTCATCAGATCACTATGAACTTTTCTGCAATAACAGAACAGCAGGAGAGGAATTTGCTATGGATTCAATATTTAAATATGATGATCGGAAACTGAGGAGCAAGAAACGGAAGACAGGGAGGGAGTCCCCTGATCTCAGTTACACAGCTTATAGATCTCCCTCACCACAGGTCAGTGATAGATGTTTACCCTCTCACTTAAGAACAAAATCATTGCAAGAGAAGATCAGAGGGACTTTTACGCAGAATGGAGGACAAGATACAGGGGCATTGAGGGTTAACAGGATACTTCTTAGAAGTGAAGAAACTGAATCAGATTCGTCAGAGAAACTGAATGATGTTGAGGACACCAATTATCTGTTGCAGTGCAAGTTTGTCAAGAAAGATATGAAGGAACATGGAATAATGCAATTCAAAAAGATGGGTGGCGATGGAGAGCGGGGACATATGCCTGGTGTAGAAAATTACCTTTTAAAAGCAAAACAGAAGGGTAAAATACGCAATACTGATCGTATGCATAATTCTGATGGTAAAGTTCTGGAAGAGAGCTATCCCTCTGACTCAGATAAGCTCAATGATGGTGATGATGATTGGAGAGAAGCCTACAAGGTAGGCAAGAATGGCCGAATGCGAGCGGAACCTGTTGAAAGGTTAGACCTGCTCTCTGTAAATGCATATAATACTGAGCGAAAGAAAAAGGGGAGAACTCGCCTTGATCATTCCATTACTAGGTCAAAATACTTGCATGATCATGTTAGTGATGAGGAAGATGACTCGCTTGAAACTCGGTTGCTGGTAGATGATAATGGAATTGGACAGAGTAGGTATGAGAGAAAAAGGCAGAAATATGGTGCAAGTAAGGGTGAGCAACATGAAAGATATGAGGCACCATTACTGGGCTGCAACTCAGCAACGAAGAAGCGGAAAGCGAAGAAGCGGAGAGTGAAGGATGATGTGGTAGATTGGGATGGAAAAGATGAAGATGACAATCTTCTGTCTAACTTTCTCCCCCAGACTGATGATCTGACTTTCTTGAAGAGAAAGTTGAAGAAAAAAAAGGAGACTGAAACAGTTAGTTCAGATATGGAAAATTCTGAACTGCCTGTTACTGATATGGGAACAACATATATGGAGTTGGAAACTAAACCACAGAAAAAGCCATTTACTTTGATCACACCTACTGTGCATACTGGATTCTCATTTTCCATTATACATCTTCTTTCAGCTGTCCGCATGGCAATGATTAGCCCACTTGCAGAAGACAGTTTAGAGGTGGGGAAACCTAGAGAAGAGCAGAACAAAGCACAGGAAGGCAGTGTCAAGGATGCTCTTTCTAACGAGAAGGTTACTGCCAATTGTGAGCATGCTTGCGAACTGAATATGCCTTCTCTTACTGTTCAGGAGATTGTTAATTGTGTGAGATCAAACCCTGGTGATCCTTGTATTCTTGAGACACAAGAACCTCTGCAGGATTTGGTCAGGGGTGTTCTGAAGATACTTTCTTCAAAAATAGCGCCATTAGGAGCAAAGGGTTGGAAGGTTTTAGCAGCGTATGAAAAATCTAGGAGAAGTTGGTCATGGGCAGGCCCAGTTTCGCATAATTCATCTGACCATGATACCATTGAGGAGGTGACTTCTCCTGAAACTTGGGGTCTTCCTCATAAGATGCTTGTCAAGTTGGTTGATTCCTTTGCTAATTGGCTGAAATGTGGTCAAGAAACACTTCAACAAATAGGATGTCTTCCTTCACCTCCTTTGGCATTGATGCAAGTCAACCTTGATGAGAAAGAGAGGTTTAGAGACCTTAGAGCCCAAAAAAGTCTAAACACCATAAGCCCAAGTTCTGAGGAAGTGAGGACATATTTTCGCAAGGAGGAAGTTCTGAGGTACTCAATTCCTGACAGAGCCTTTTCATATACTGCAGCTGATGGTAAAAAATCTATTGTTGCACCCTTGAGAAGGTGTGGTGGCAAGCCAACCTCAAAAGCCCGAGATCATTTTATGTTAAAACGTGATCGACCGCCACATGTTACAATTCTTTGTCTTGTCAGAGATGCAGCTGCCAGGTTGCCTGGAAGTATTGGCACCAGAGCAGATGTTTGTACATTAATTAGAGATTCTCAATATATTGTCGAAGACGTCTCTGATGCACAAATTAATCAAGTAGTTAGCGGGGCCTTGGATCGATTGCATTATGAACGTGATCCTTGTGTACAGTTTGATGGGGAAAGGAAATTGTGGGTTTATTTACATAGAGAAAGAGAAGAGGAAGATTTTGAAGATGATGGCACTTCGTCCACAAAGAAATGGAAGAGGCAGAAAAAAGATGCTGCAGATCCATCTGATCAAGGAACAGTAACTGTTGCTTACCATGGGACTGGGGAACAAAGTGGATATGATTTATGCTCAGATGCCAATGCGGAGCCATCATGCTTTGACGATGAAAAAAGAATGGGACTTGTTTCAAATGATGTGAGGCTAAATGTGGAGGACAGTGTTGATGTCAATAATGCTTCTGAACAGGGCAGTGTTTGTCGGGGTAATTCAGTGGTTTGGGAGGCTCTTGGTTTAAATCCTACTCGAGAGAATAAATTGCTATGTCAAGAAAATTCTACAAATGAAGATTTTGATGATGAATCCTTTGGGAGAGAAAGGCCTGCTGGTTTATTAAGTGCAAGCTTATTTTGAAGAATATATCAGGTCATTCTTAACATCATTATGGTATTATCCTGATTTCAATTGCACCTTCATGTTTCATTACTCGTGAAAGTTGTCTATCAGCATATGAAATTGTCTCTGCCATCATTGTTGTCCTTGAAGCCTATCTAAGTTTTAGAATTTCTGGAGTTCACTAGCAATGACCTACTTCTGTCTCAATAAAATTCTGTTGTCATAATGTTGTTAGCTTTATTCCTTGTCTTTATGAAGAAGAACCATACAAGTTACATTTGTTTGGATAATACATACTAATCACTTCTAGGGGAGGAATGAGAATTAATTTGAAGGTCCTTCATGCTTGTTTGATGTTCTTGACCTTATGATGAAAAGTGGATTAATGAGACCTGGGAGATTTTTATCAAAAAGGGAGGAGGGTGTCAGAGAGACCTAAGAGAAGCTTGCTAGAGTGTTTTTAGAAGTAAAATTTCTGCTCTTTCATGCTTTTTCAATGTTGTTGACTTTATGACAAAAGGTTGATTCAGTGAGACCTGAGAGAATTCTATCTAGGTAGCTCTACCTTAGAGAGGCTTGCTATTTTGCTTTTAGAAGTAAACTTTGAACGAATAAATTCCATTGTGGAGATAAAATAGTCACTTTGATTTTTTGCACAATCTTGTTTCCCCAGCGGTTGCCTTCCTTATTACTTTCTGCCTTAGGAAAAGTGCCCCTAAGGAATCTTTAAGGACGCAACCTGGTTGACAACTTGACATGAAGTTACAGATTATCTACTCTCTTTTGATGTCTTTCTTTATGTTTTAGGAAATTATAGTTATTTGTGAAACAATGGTACTATCGACTTAGACAATTATGTTTCTGCAGGCTTCTACCGGCATTGAAGGGCTTAATCATCCTGGTTTTAGCTGTGCTTGTAAATATTGCAGGTGCAGTGCCTTTGTATATTGATTTTATTGGGAAGTATAGAATAGGAAGTGACATTGTTGAAGATCATGGAATTCGGTTAGATTAGGTGGATTTCTTTTCGCTTTACATCCCTTAAATAATTCCTTTTGGATCCCATTCTGAGATATCAAGTATAGTTCCTTGTTGTACACTGAGATGGATGGAGGAGCTGAATCTGGCGTTGTTTGTATTGCATTACAATATTCTTATTTCATAATTCACATGTATATATTCAGTTAAAATCATGATACTAATACTTCCAGCTTGTGTTCTCTAGCCGAAGCATAAACAGGAATTACTGTCGGAGCCAAATAATGAACTCAGATTTAAGACACGAGTTTGTTCGCTTGCCTGGTCTGAAGAACAGTGGATGCAATGCATACTGTTGGGCAGGGGAATGTGGCTACTGGAGTAGGGTGCTTGCTCTGAACTGTTCTTCTTTTCTTTTCTTTTAACAGGCAAAAGTTAAAATTTCCATTCTTGTCTTCAGACCCTCGTATCGTAAGTGCGCTTGTTTTTAATTACTTTTTTCTTCGGTGAAAATCCAACCGACCAAATCCAAAATCAAAAGTAAAAGTACTTTTAATTTGTAAAGCTGGTTGAGACTGTTGAGCTTTTTGGGTGTATTTGTTGTTCAGGCAACCTACCTGGGAAATTCTCTTTTGTGAAAAACATCAAAATCAAATGTCACACCCAAATGTAATTTCATATTAAGTAATGTTATTGTCGGGATTTTAAAAAATTACAATTAACATTTCCAAGGTGTTGGATGAGTGATTGTCTATTCATTAACGAGGCAGAGGGATAGCTATGATGTTTTGTAATCCTAAAATGGTGAAAAGTGACTCTTGCATTATTATTTATATTACCATTGCTTATGAAGCTGACGTCCGAGTACAATTCATTCCCCATTCTTATTGCTCCCAAAAGAATGCCTATTGGAAATTCAATTTTGCGGGAAGACAGGTTAGGGTATCCAAGATCAATCACGCTGAGTGCAACCAAATTAGATAGTTAAAGAACTATCAAAGTTAATTTGAATTTGATTTAATTCAAAAAATTTAAGTGAAAATTGAATGATTCGGTTTTTAGTGGAACATCAGAATCAATTTGTATTTTTGTTTGTTATTTCTATTTATTAAACATCAAATTTTAAACAAAATATTTAAAATTTTATAAATTTTAGACTTGTAAGATTAGATCAATTATTTTTTTATAAGAAATAACTCTTTATTAATTATAAATTTAATTAATGTGGCTTAAATTAAGACAAAATTTAAAAGACCAAAATCGGTTAAACCCATTGAAATAAAACCTATCTTTAATTATTTAATTTAATTCAGTTAATTTTTTTAAATAAATTGCATAAGTCAGTTTATTATTAATTAATTATTTAATTCAAGTATAAAAGTGACTAAACTAAATTGATTAACACCCCAAAAAAAGGATCGTCTTGTCATATGTGGCCTTACAACGTTTTTGCCCAACATTAGGTTTTTAGAAACTATAATTGTACTGTTGATAATATTGCTTAGAGAAATTAAAAAGATATATAGAAAAATCCTATATTATTGATTGGTATACATATTAGAATTTATTCATTTAATGTTACAGTGCTTTCGTACTGCACATCTATTTGTGAAATGAGTATCTCATCACAGAAATATCTTTAGGAAATAAACTTGTTCGCTAATTTCTATAGCAATGGCCTTTTCATACTATAGTTTATCATAATCGGGTTTTGGGTTTGACTTTTATAAATTTTTAAAAGGAAATTCGAAACATAACAAAAGTTTGTATAAAAAAATGAGATTACTTACCCAACGATCAATTACTTCATACCGAGGCAGGAGCTCTCATAACTAATTTATATTTTGGATAACTTTATTTAATATTTATAAAAATATTATAATTTAAAACAATACACATTAAAAATAAATAAAATCTCATGTTTAAATTATCTTTAAAAATGTCACAAAATAATTTTTTTCTTTATTTTTCCATATAAATTCTAATTGGTGTAATCCAAAATTCATAGTTAAACTTCCAAAATGTTTCTTCCTCCCTTTCCCATTCCACATGGCAATATCTTTTGTTATAACCTATTCCTTCACTGTAAATTTTATGGTTGACGTTAATTTCAGTCTTTTCTCTCTTTTTTTTAAACAAATAGTGAGATGAATGAATAAAATGAAGGATTAAAATTGGGAAGATAAAATGTAATTTTTCACCCGCTTGCTTGGATGCGATATAATTAGAATAAATAAAAATAGGAAGAATGTTATATATATATTTCATTATTTGTAAATTAAGTATAAGTTTTGGTGTAAGTTTTTGTAACGATTTTGAACTTATATACGAATAGCATGAAGATAAAGATAGTGTTGCATTAGAGTCATATAACAAAGTGGAAATATGACAACTACAAATGCACCTCTTATTGGAAAAGCATAAGAGAGTAGCAGCATTAATAGATATATGTAACTAGCTCTAGATCTTAATTAAGGTCCCCAAGCAGCAGGTGTTGTGCAAAGGTTTGATAATCGAAATTGAAGTTTGGTCTTCATTATGGGTACCAAAGCCTGCCAAGAGTGTTGCATTGGAGCAAGTACCAAACATAGAGCTCCACCAATTAAGGTCTTGGGTGTGGGGACACAATTAACTTCATTATAGAACTGGTAATCAACGATGGACTTAATTGGAGAGCATGAGAAGATGATTGATCTTGCTTATCAAGAAAAGTATACACGGGTAATTGTCCCACCTAGAATATGGCTCCCCTAAGGGGCCGTTCGGATTGAATTAAAGGAGAAAGGAGAAGTTAAAAATTTGAAAATAATGACTTCTGTAATTTTTTGAG
>JASKGM010000009.1:6561028-6595718 GCA_034509205.1 Ceratonia siliqua
TCTTGATGATATGGATTTGGTTCCTAAACATATATATATATATATATATATATATATATATATATATATATATATATTATTTCAGTTTTATAATTATAAAAAGCATAATTAAATTCTGATATAGAGTAAAAATAATTTATAAAATTTGGTGTGTCATATTTAATACAAAAAAAATGTGACTAAAAATGTTTGATTTTTCATGTTAGAAATTAATTATAAAAATTATTAATGAATGAATTTACTTACTGAACAATTGGTCATATAAGAAACGTTTAAACAAATCAAAGGCAATACTAAGTAAGGTATTAAATTTCGTTTTGAAGTATCGTTTCGACGATTCAAGAAACGGAAACGATTCGAAAATTTTGTGAAAATGAAAAATTTTTTAAAAAGCATTTCGAATAAGTTTAAACAATATTTATTTTTCAATTATAAAGGATTTTAACATAATAATAATAATATAAATATATATAATTAGATAATATAGTATTGAATAATTACATTCTTATTCAAATAACATTAATGTAATTAATGTTCATAAATTTTGACAACATGTAACATATATAAAACTTAATACAAATTACATATTATACTTAAAGTCTCAAATTACACAGTACATAATCAACAATGATCATTAGGAAGTTTGAATCATTTAACAATAGAATGTCTATGAGGTAAATATTCAAAATATGGATATAATCTAAGAGGAAATTGATAATGTCTCTCCACATGATCACAATAATCAATCCAACTCATATAAAAGTAATAAAAATTATCATAATCCCTCTTTTTTTTTTCTCGTTTCGTTTCGTTTCGTTTCAGTGCGTTTCGATCGATTTTTACCCAAACGAATCGAAATCTTACGATTCGTTGCTATTTTAAAATTAGAATGACATTTTGTTTTGGTTTCGTACGAAATTGAAATATTTCGTGTGTTTTGACAGAAACGGCACGAAATTTAGTTCCTTGATACCAAGTACTAACTCTTACGGTCCGTCTTATCTACCAAAGAGGAACTTTACCAAATTGCAAATTCTAGAAGGCAAAACGCAGAAGGCGCTCCTCCAGTCCTCCCCTGGTATGTTCGACTTTAAGTTCAACCAAGGTTCTCGCCTCTTGGCTCTCTTGTTCGGCGGTCTCTACTTCTCGAGCTCCACTGCTATCGATTGCTTGGAGATGCTGGGACTGGGATGAGGTGCTTGTTACCAAAGGTTGCTGCTCCTTTCTTTGATGGATTTGCAGAATTTTTCACTGTGTTTTTCATAATTTCAGGAGGCAAGTTTTTTAATTTCACTTGAGGTTATTGTGAGAAGGATTTCTAAACTCCAATTGTGTTGATTTTGGATGAATTATTTGGGAAATCTCTATTACTTCATACTCAAAACTAAAAAGTTGGGAAAATGATTGCATGCAGGAAATCTATTCAATTTTTATTTTGTTTCATCTCAGAGTTTCAATTTCAGTCTTCTCATCTTAGATGGATTGTATTCTTTCATTTCGTTGCATTTCGTAAAACGATAATTTTTCTTCGAAAATCACCAAATCGTTTCTACTTCGTCCGAAACATCAAAATTTCAAAACTATCTAGCTATACCGTTTCGGTTATGCACGAAATCAAAAATTTTCGTGTTTCTATCAAAACGACACTAAATTTTGAACGCTGGGGCACTAATTGTCCTTGATGGAACTAAAAATTTTAATGCATGTATGGAAAGGGAAAGGGGAAATTCCCCTTTAGAGCATGGAAACATAAACAGTATTTGGCAAATAAGTACCAGAATTTGCCATTAAAAACTATCTTCATCCATTCAAGATAACTGAACGGTATGAAAGAAACTATGTACATAAAGGAACATAAGTGTATAGTCGCAACCTTTTCTTCCTCTCAAAATTAAAAATATAAAAATTCGTCCACTTCTTTCCTTTCCTTTTTTCCCCTATTATTATCATTATAATCAATTCTTACCATTCTCAACAAAGAATCAAATCTAAAATCTGTCCCGCCACGAGCTATATGTTGGTTGCTAAAGACCACTTGGGGTGCATGATGATCTCATGACAATGAGATTGAATTTTATGCATCTCTATGAACAGTTGGATCAGGAAAGCGTCTGCAATTTCTGGCAGAATAAGCAGGTACACCCATGAGACAACATTCACGGCATTCTGCCCTGGATGATCCACATCCTTACTGCTAATATACAACTTCAAACTCAAGACAGAATAGGCTCCGCCCCTCGAGACAATGCTAGAGGATCCAACCTGTAAAAACAGGGAGTTAGGTAACTAAAATTATTACAAGGTGAACAAGACAATTCAAAATTTTCAGAGCAGAAATCTTTATCAAGTTTTTTTTTTCCTTTTTGATGAAAGAAATTTTATTAGAGAGAAAAGAAAATATAACTTGTTGAATGATAAGAAATCCTCCAGCAAGAAAAAACTTTCAACTTCAAAACAAAACTCACAAGCAAAAGCCCTGAAATTTGATCAATTATTATGAGCAGTTAATCAAAGACAGGATTCAATATATTCAAGTATGGAGCTCTTTATGGGCATTATTAGCTAAGCTCCATACATAACTCAAGTGTGAAATTAAGCTAGCACTGACACTTCAAAATCAATTATTCTTTGCAGATAAAATTAAGGAAGCGGCTATCTTATAGCCACTTCCTTTATTTTATTTTTTTTTATTTCTAATTTTTTTTTAATTTTTTATCTTGATTTTTTTTATTTTTTTAATATTAATTAATTATTTTCTATATCATATTTTTAAAAAAAATTTCAAAATTTTTTAAAAATTTTTAAAATTTTTAAAATTTTTTTTTGTATTTCCTATACTATTCATTCACAAGTTAAAAAATTCAAAAAAAAAATAAAAACATTTCAAAAAAATTTCAAAAAAATATGACAGTAAATAATTAATTAATATAAAAAAAATTGATATAAAAAACACAAAAAGTGATAAACCAGCACCCCTAAATTAATGCATGCGTGTACAACAGAGAGGATCACCTAGTAAACCCAGGATCTTACTACATCATTAACATGCATTGCATTCTTTCCTCACCTTTGTTTGACTTTGATCATTCCAGTTCCTATCTGAATAGGTATACCCATGATTATGCATTCAGTTACTCCTTCAATCTGGTCATCCCTCCCATGTACAGTAGCATTGAAAAGGTGATCTGCAGTCTTCTCGAATGATGCGAGCATTAATACACTTTTGTCCATTTTTTGTATTCCAAATCTTGTTATTCCAAGGACTTCACCCTATTTTCATAAATTACAGGCGTAAGTATAAAGGAAAGTTCTAAGCTATCTCTCCATTTTAGGGCAGTAGTATAATTTCATTTGTTCCCACCTCTTATTTTTTTATATTAATTAATTATTTTCTATGGCATATTTTTTTGAGAATTTTTTAAAATGTTTTTAATTTTTTTTGGAATTTTTTACTTATAAAAAAGTAAGTTCTAGAAAAATGGAATGAATAGTACAAAAAGTGTAAAAAACTCAAAATTTTTTTTTTAAAATATGACATAGAAAATAATCAATTAATATAAAAAAAATCAGAACAAAAAACAAAAAAAAATAGAAGATAGAAACAAATGAAGTTATGCTACAGCCCCATTTTGCGGCGGTAGCATAGCATCACCCAAGTGTAAATCTAATATGTCTCGTGAAATCATAGAAGCAGTCACTCGACTCTTGTTCTAGTTTTCAAATGACTCACCCGGAAGGTCATCACATCTGCTAAAAGCATCATATGGCGTATGTCTATACTCATTCCATGGCTTCCCATTGTGAACTTTATCTCTTCAATGATACACTTTCTAGCTGCTTCAATTCCTAGAGTCTGCTGCACTTCAATGATATGATTACTAACAGTTTTACGTCCATCAACCCCTTCAATGCCCATAACCTCTTGAAGGCCCGTGCTGGAAAAAGAAAACAACTTATACATGTAAATTAAGAAATATATCTTAACAATAAGCAATCCATTGCAACTTATATAGTCAGCGGAATACTCTGTAGTCTGTATTCTGGAATCCTATACCAAAAACTGCAACTTGAGACTTGAGAGCACAAAATGCTATTCCAATCTTTTTTATTATGCATAAGCAGGCAACTTAAATGCGAGAAAAACAATTAAAGAACCAAACTCGCATAAATGGAGAGATCTAAAATTCACGTTACCACTGCAATTTAAGTTGCAATAACTTTTAACATAAAGGATAACAAGAACATGGTCCAGAACTTGACTATGAAATATCTAAAAAAGGCCCATAGGGATGTTCAGCAAACTAATACTAACCATATGCAGACAACCATCTAAAACCAAATATCCTGATTTTCACTACCCTAGTCCACTATATATTTACTAGACCTGGACTGCCTTATGTCAAGGTTCTTCCAGTAAAGCAAAGTACTCTCCTCTGTGAACATGTTCATGAAAGTTTGAAGCCCTTAACCATGAGCAGACAAACGAATATCCTGGGTTTCACTAACCCTAGTCCATCATGTACTTACTAGACCTGGACTGTCCAATATCAAGGTTCTTCTCAGTCAAGCAGAAGACTCTCCTCCATAGAATTTTTCTTTCTTGCACTGCTCTCTTATCACTTCATATTATAACATAAAATGAAGAGGCTCGTTCATATGAATTTAGCAAGCTCAGACACAGCACACACATCCACATAATAATTGCCAAGGTTTGCCAGTATAGAGGGAAGAAAGTGAAACATGAGGGAAACAATAAGATGAAGCATAAATGTTCCTGTTTGACTCAACCTATCTGTCTTAAGCTTCCTTCTGCAACAGTTTGGTCTACCTTATCTTCCACTGCTTGAGAAAATAGTAGCATATGCATCCAAGCAGCTATATACAAGCGAATTAAGGAAGCAAAAGCTATAGTGAAAAATATAATTAAAAAAAAATGATGAACTAACCCTTCCACCAATAATTTGAACTTGTCCTTCTTTGTTGCTTTATCTTCTTCTTTACTAATAACAACACGTTCAGCAGTTTTAATTCCCTGCATTTTTTTTGTTACAAGAAGAAATTTTATTAGAGGGAAAAATGAAAAGAAGTTACAATTTGTTGGAGGATACGAAATCCTCAAGCAAGAAAGAGCACAAACAACAAAGAACAAAACAAAGAAGTAAAGTCCCTACAATTTAGAAACTAGAAGTTGGACATATTTTTCCCATCTGAAAAATAAATTAAAATATAAAGGGAATACAAAACAAACACTATATTGTCTTTATTAAGTGTCAAACATCAAGAAAGTCAAATGAATTTACCTTTACTACAACTGATGGAAGCAAATTTTTGAGATAGTTTAGTTGAAAATGGATTTTACTTCTATCAGCATCTGGGGGAACAACTTCAAGCTTTTTGATATCCAGAACCTTAACATGCTGCAAAATAACAAAAGCTTTATATGTTAAGAGCACATACGGGTGAGAAAAACATAATACAAAGGGAAATTCTTTACCTCTTGCTTCAATTTCATTTTTGGAGTTTGCAAAATTGATTCTTTTACAATATTAGCATCTATATTCAATTGTGCATCTTGGATTCTTTCCAAGTCAAGTGTGATAACAACTGATGCTAATCTTGAAGTCATCACAATTTTTATGCTCTTTGCTACCTGCATTGAGCAATGATTCAATGCGTTACTGGTGTTAAGAGATCAGAAGTTTGAAGGATAGACAGAAAAAGGGGTTCCCCAGGAGGGTGGCTTAACAAGAGGAGGAAAATACAGTTCATGCAGAAAATGCATACATATAAATGTATTTATACATATAAAATAAGATTCAAATAACAACACACTGACCCCAGTTCTTAACTAAAGTATAATATGTGGCACATTACATAATAATTCAATCAGAGAAAACATTACAAGTTTATTAATAAAGACATTGAGAAACACTGTAGATTAACTACTAAAAGAGCCTCAAGGCAAGTCAAGCAAACAAGAAAAAGACGGATGCCAAAAGATAGATTTAGAGTTTTCCAAGTGTCAAAATACAGTTGCAAGAATTTTTATTGGATCTGTGGCAGGCAGGAAACCTGAAGTGTCATAAAAAGACAAACAGACATGATACAAGAAATAAGAAGATGGGCATACTTAAAAGAAACAATTTTTTATGAGATTGAGGACTCCTAGAAGGATGAGTTATTTTCCAGATCAAACAAGGAGGACTATCCTCCAAGCATTTCGTATTATACATAATACATATGTTACATGTTTGTATGAAAAGTGAAAACATACCTTAAGACATGTCATATGTGTTAAACATGTCTAGGAAATATCTATGGAGAGTGAACTATAAAAATTTTAATATCTTTGATTGCTAGGAGTATTGTTTAGAGGTGTCAGAGTGCCACACTCACACAGCTACTCTCTTAAGTTTGGTGCTTCATAGACAAGTAATAGGAACCAAATTGCCCCAGCAATTGAACTGGTCTAATTCAGTAATTAGACAGGATTCTGTATAAAACCAATGCAAACTAGTGTAGATAGACAGTTGAACCAATGAACTAGGACATTAAACCGGTTACAGGGAAAAACATTTACCACATATTTATAATTTATTATTTATAAAAAATATTTATAATACATTTTTATATATTGACTAGTCAAAATAATATATGTTAAAACGATACTGCTCTTAAAAAGCAGATAATTAAATGACATCAGAAAAATATTTGCACAACTAGGTAGAGTGTTTTAGGCATATAATTAACTAGATATTTGACAGATAATCAGAGTATAAGGCTATTAAATTTTTTTTACTGTGTACCTGGCCCAAATTTGTTTTCTCTATGCGACCTTTTACCATCCTTGTAGTATTTGCATTATCATCACTTGCAAGTATTGCAGTGATGATGGGTGTACTGATCCTTTTGGCTCCATTTATTATTTCTTTGATTCGAGGAACTCCAAGAGTAACATCTAAAGATGAATTAAGGGAAATCATTCAGAACCAACCAACAGACAACCAGTGTTATAGGAAATTATTAAATAGAACAGTCACATTAGGTTAAGCTATTTTAGCGAATAAAACTCTATTGTGGACTCCTCCCCCAATAAAAAAGCACTTCTACAGAAGCTAAAAATTTGCTTTTCCCTAAAAGCTGAAAATTTTTAAATTTGTCAGGAAGTTTTTATAATACCAAAAGCACTTTAAGGATTTTGAATGATAGTAATAATAAAAAAAGGCTCAACCCAAAGAAGCACAACATCAATGGTCAATCAAGGTCAAAAAGATAAACAATCAAGGATACTCATGCTCGCAACTCCAGCAAAATGGAAAGTTTTCAAAGTCATTTGGGTCCCAGGCTCTCCAATACTTTGAGCTCCAATTGCACCAATTGGTGTTCCAGCCTCAATACTTTTTGAATGATAACGGGAAAGACATATATTCAGAAAAACCTGAAAGAGTATTAGATAAAATAATATATCTTGAAACTACTAAGAATGTACCAATAAATTAAAGGAGTTACAAGCAATAGAAAAAAAAACTACATTCTAAAAAACTAAATGTCCAAAATAGAGCATCGAGGAAATTACTCAAGAACAAAGACGACAAATACATCGATGCTAATATTACTTATTTCTTCCTATGCTTCTCTAAACAAGGCCTCTTACTTATTTGGGTGTTCCTTTGGGTGGTAATCCACAGATCTTTTCTTTGGATACAGTGGTTCAGAAGGTCTCTAAGCACTTAGAAGGGTGATTATCCTTCCCCAAGGTGTACTCTTCTGTCTAATATTTTTCTGTTATATAAAAAAAAAGATTACTTACATCAACTGCATAGCATAATTTTGTGAATAATCGATCAACTTGTAGAATAGTTTCCACAAAGACAATATGTCCAACCATATTGTGCATTGATAAGAAACATGGATATAAAACTTACTCAAGAAGAGAAAAGGGTAAAAGGGGTAATAACCAAATCAGAACCTCCAGTTACATGAGGCAAGCAACCCATGTGATGAGCAAGTAGTGGAACCTGCAGGTGAGGAAAGCATGCTGCATGGCAGCGTGGTGCAAGGAAAAGAAGAATTAAAAGGGAAGAGAGGGGCAGAGGAGGGGCATGCTGAGTATTGAGACTGTGTGGGGAGACTAGCATCCCATATTAGCTAGTTTGGCCTGACTGCTGCTGGGATTAGTGTTTCTGTGTGAGTGAGTTGTGAGATTGTATTTCCTTTACTGTTTGTTGCTGGTGTGTTGCTCTTTATTTCTCATTGCAGTGTTGTTATCTCTGTTCCATTGTATCTCCAGTGTTAGTGCACTGTATCATCAATATATCCAGATTTCTATCCATAATTCCTGTGTTACGTTTGGTTTATTTCTGTTTATTTGCTTGGGTTCCATCATCCTCCCCAAGGTGTACTCTTCTGTCTACTATTTTTCTTCTTTATTCAGAAAAAGGTTACTTACATCAACTGCATAGCATAATTTTGTGAATAATCGATCAACTTGTAGAATAGTTTCCACAAAAACATTATCTCCAACCATATTGTGCATTGATAAGACACATGGATATCATGTGCATGACTGTACGTGAGCATGTGAGAGTGCGGGTCTTTACTAAAGGACTAAAGAGAACATGGGCAAAATACCTGCTGTTTACAACCCAGTCCCAGTGTCCCAAAGTTTTATATAATCTAAATTTGTCAAGCATTTGGTCAAATTCCCAATTTGACTTCTTGGGTTGTTGAGCAAATTGACAATTATGTCCTTGTGAAGTTACACGCCAATTAGCAAGGGCATGAGTTCCAAATGTCTGAAGTAAATTATTTGACTTGCTAGGGATAATCTAGTAATTAAAGATACATATAGAACGACAGAAACTAAAGAGTCTCTTCGGAAAACGGTGTTCCTTGGGTGTCTTGTCATCCTTTTAGCATTTTAAAGATTATTATAGCTTTCTTTATGTCAGTACTTCAAAAGCTAACTGTTCATAATCAAGTGGGTACATCCACTTTTGATATTTTTAAAATGATAGCTAAGTAGACAAAAGGAGGGGGCAAGGGGAAAGAATAGCCTGGATGATACATATACAGTTATTAAAATTAAATCTGTAATCACTACAAGTGAGAGTGACTATTTAACTTTATAACTATCTCAACTAAAGGATAACTTTCTTAAATACAAGTTTGCAGTGACCCAAAGTTGGATACTGTGAGAACATCCAATTCATATGAATACTTCATGTTATTAGTAATAAACTAATTGAATGTTTCATGGTAATTGTAACCCAAAATAAAGCAGTCTAAAGGAACACTCAGAAACATTGCTAGAATGAAATTGGTATCCATGACCCAGAACGTGTACCCAGGATCATCGAAGCTGACGTAGAACAAGTAGCAATAAGCCTTGTGGGCAGTCCAGATGTCAAGGCCCAAGAAAGGAATGTCTAGTTTGTTTGGGCTGGGATATGTCTTTATTATACTGTAGCTAGTTTCTGTTGAGTGTTATTTCAATTTTTATAATTATATTTCCTGTTGAAGGGTTATTTTGTACTTTTGTGTTTGCTATCCTTATATCAGATACAATATCCATCCATATCTGGGACTACTCAGCACATTAATATATCAGAAAAGTTTCTGGTCTTCTCTCGTGAGAGCCTTCTCTATTACTGTTCACTCGCCTCTGGAATCACCATTCCAGGACCTAAGACTTAGACGTTGAGCTAAGTTCTCACTTCCACTTAGCCGTTGAGCTAGGTTGTTCACCCTACCACTCTTCTCCTGCTTCAGAAGCAGTGAATACCGTAGACTAGAGACTCTCCAGGAACAATAAAGTTATTAGCAATAAGACTCTAGTAACAGAACAGAACAAATAAGTTTCTAACCAAATCCATTGGTTTAGCTTTAGACCATAATATTTTAATTATTTTAATGCTAGCTTTGCCTACATCAAAGTAATAGTTTGAACTGAAGTCACAGTGTTATGGTGTATTTGGTTGGAGAGGAACTCTTAAATTTTTAAGGGTGTCTCTATGCCTTTGGACATGTTACAGGGAAAGGATAGTGTTCATGTCATCAGTTTGGGTTCTGCTCATGGTCTTTTTAAGGGGGTAGCATTCTCGGATTAGCAAATAGATTAGGCTGCTTTGCTGCATTTTTTATTTAAAGTTTTTTTTTATTAATTCGTTTCTCTGTTGTCGAGATTCCACTCAGAGGATGTCTTATTCTCCTATTTTGTAACTCTTCTTCCTTTATAAAGTTTTCTTTTCCTATAAAAAAAAAAAGTTTGAATCAAAATATTTTCTTTCATTCACCTTTGCCAAGTGCTTACTAGATCGTAACACCAAATTAGCATGCTCTTTAACCTACTCACTTCTGTACACACAAGATTTCTCTAACACTACTAGCACAAAACACCAAGGAAAATAAGAAAATTGGGTGCAATAGTAAGGAAATGGCCATAAATACCTCTAGCTGTCTACGAGTAACCCCGGATATCCTCTGAACAATTTTTTTCATATTTCTAAAATCGCCCTCAGTGGAAGTTTCATCTGTTTCTTCCAAGACTTCTGTATTATCTTTGATGAAGGATTGTATAGACTTTATGAAGTCAGCAGAGCAACCCATCTCCAAACTTGTATCATCCTCTGAAACCCCTTTCTCCACTATCCCAGACATACCAACTTCTGAAAACTTGTCTTGCAGTACTTTACATACATCTGAGGAAGATAAGATTTCATCATCTCCGCCACTGGGACAAATTGCCTGTATTTAAAAAAAAAAAAACAACAATTGCTGTAGGAAGTCCCAAGACAATTGCTAAAGCTCTCCATAAAACAACAAAAGCACCTTTCACACCTTGCTTCTCAAAAACAACCGCTCAAAATTTAAAGGCTTTCCATTTTTTCCTTCCATGCCTGCTGGATCCATGCCATCATCTCCATAACGAAATTGAACAACACAACCACCGGCATTTCTTACAGTGTTATCATAATGGACAAACAAATCCTCCAAAGCTTTAATTAATCTACGAGACATGTAACCAGTGTCTGCAGTTTTCACCTGCATAGCCACAAGTAGCAATGAAATTATATCATGGGCTCCCTTTTTTTTTTCTCCCTCAGTGAATGATAACAAATTAACTAATGGCCACCATCCTAATCTGCATGTTCCATTTTTTACTGCTAACAGAGGCTCCTACATCCATAACATACTATTATTTTATTTATATAAAAATATTTTAATATTTAATTTTATGCAAGATAAAATGCAAACTAAATTCCATGAAGTAACAATGAATAGGTCAAGTGACAAGAACCAATTCTCCTGAATAGGGAAAAAGAGTTACACTCTAGGAATTTCTATAAAACACAAAACAAGAGAAAAACATGCTTCCTTAGTCCTTGAATCATATTAATAAAAAATATTAGCTGGTTCTAATAACAAGTATAATGTTACTTATATACCTATCTATGTATCCATAATGCTCTATTTTAATATTGATAGCAATTATCATATAGTCTAATGATTTTAAATTGTTAATTTAATGAAATAAGTGCTTTAGTAAGGGTATATTGTGGATAGTATATTCAAAATATGAACCCTACTGCAGTATCAACAAGGCCTTCTCGCCCTCCCATAGTGTGGAAGAAAAACTCAGTAGCTGACAATCCACTGTAGAAGGAATTAGCAACAAAACCTTTAGCCTGCATAATTAGTAATATAGCACACTTCAGTGTAAGCGATAGCAGTAACCATAACTGTAATGTGGTATGAAGGCAACAACCAAGAGTAATTTACGAGTACTATTGTGCTGACAATAAAAAGGACAGCAATCAGTGACAATATGCAATAAGGTTTCAATTTTCAAAGTCACAGTGAGCATGCAAATGCAAATTTTTCCTCTCAAGTTTCAGCATCAATTGCACACAAATAACAATGTGTCTTGCTCTCTTTATCACCTCTGCAGGTGTGATAACCTTTTTTTCCATTGTCTTTGTCTGTATTGCATTGGATACATACAATGATTATCCAATATTTCTTCCATTAAATGCTTATATTTCTTTTTTTCAAATTATTGCAATAAGGCCTCTACTGTAGGATTAGGATGAGTATGAATTGAGTTCTACATAAAATACAATAGACATTTAATAATAGAGTTCTGAGTAATGGAAAGTAAACATACTGCAGGGGTTTTTGCTTTTCTAGGGAAATGAGGAAGGCTCCGATCTATGAACCCATTGGGAGCACGACGACCACCAACTGACTGTTGACCAACACAGGCAACCATTTGGCTGATATTTATAGGAGATCCTTTGGAGCCACATTGTGACATGATCAAGGGACTGTTTCTCCAGTGTAGTGTTTGCATACAAACCTGGGAAAAAGTTACAACACAAACTCAGAAACTTCTTAACAATGATCTAACACCAAGGAAGAGAACTGGTGTAATGATAAAATTAAACCCCAAAAAAAAGGACTTTCTATATATGAACAATTGCTAAAGTTCTTGGCGTGAGATTCAGTATTAACACTCAGGGAGCATAAGACACAGTTACTAGTGGAGCCTGGAAACAAAACTGAAACACAGAATTGGTGCTTCAGGAAAAAAGAAATGGATACCTTCCCTGCTGTATCTCGTATGCCATTTAATACACCAGTTATTAGAGCCTCTAATGTTTGAGCAGCATCACATCCTGATTTGAGTTCTAGCTTTCCATTATTGAAAGCCTCTATAAAATCATCACACTTTTTATAATTATCTGAAATTGTTTCATCCTTCTTGTTGATCAATATCTCTTTCGGTTGAACATCGTCGATGCCTATGGAGAAACCATGATTGCCTATCCATCGAGCACTGCATCCAAGAAAAAGGACACCATATACAATGTGAAGGTGTTCAAGCTACCAAAAAAGTGGTGGAAAAATACAATATCAAAATAAGTAAGTTCACTGATGATAACATAAAATATATTTTAACCTTCACATATATATTGTCGTTGACATTTTTGAAGAAAAAAAAAACGTTGAGCCTGCTAGATGAAGAAAGCAAAAAGGTACAAAATGCCATCAAGCTAGAACCCAATCAGACTGAATATATATCAAACATATTTCACTTTCTGCATACATTAAAACATTTATATTTAATGCTTGGTCTGACTACAAATCTTAACAAGTCCTCAACAAAATGATGGGGGAAATCCTACAATACCTTTAGGCTAGATATTTACCTTAATTTAGCTAGACGGTTCATGCAAGCAGCAGCGGCATGTGCTTTATAGTCTCTAAGTAGCACAGAGAAAAGCCCATCCTTATTTCCATTTCCTGGAATCGTGCAAGAAGAATCAGACCACCAACTTATATGCAAGAAATAAAGCCATTAAGAGTATGAGATTTCTGAAAACTAATAAACTAAAACTCATAACAAATTAGTTATGCAAAGGGGTAAAAGATTAGTTGAACGAGAAATTCAGACTCAATTTCAAACTGCCACTGCAGGTGAGAGAGTGAATCACAATTTCAATGGTTAAATAACTTGAATCTACAGTTTAGAAATTAGAAAAACAGGTCAATGGAACATGAGTACTGCTCACATTACAAGTCTAGTCAGCCTTCACGAGAAAGGATGTTATAAAAGAAAATTTTGGGCCCTTTTCAACAGTGTAAGCTTTTAGGTCAAGTGGTCCTTTGACAAAACGGCTATTTGAACAAAGCTACTATAACCATATATATCTGAATTAAAAAGATTAATAGTAATACATCAACCAATTTGTCAATTAACATTATTCAATTACTTATGATTGAGAAAAGACAAACACTAGAGCAAAGGGCCCATTAATGCATGGCAATTCAAAACAATACACAAAGCAGATAAGATTCGGCAGAGAGCAAGAAAATACAATAGGACAAACACTGATTTGCTTTCCCAAATCGATGAAAACTACCAAATCCAAAGGGAAAATTTTGACCTTTCCAAGTTAACTTCTAGCAAGCAACACTTCTAGGTAGCATGTATAGTCACATACATTGCCATGTGTATGAAATTAAATTTTCCCTTGCTTGATGAAAATTTTTGTTTCTTGTATTAAGCTAGACTACATAGATCCAAAGAGAACCAGTTATCTAAAATAGAACATTACATCTCCCTCTCGCTATTTCCTTTCCTCAATTCTTATCCCCAAAAAAAAAAAGTCCTATCTAATAGTAAAACAAACTCTTTTTTTTTTTTAACAAAAATGTTGAATAAAAGCAAAGGGAGACACAATCCATGCCCAGCATATATCCTACCAAAGGTGAATCATTTTGCCACAGTACTTCTCAAGGAACATGTCTTTATACATAGATACATGCATAGGTATTAAGACCACCATATTTAAGATTCAAGAAACATAAAACATTAAAATCTAAATATGTCTTTGTACATTCATAACCAAAAAAAATGTTAGCATTCCTATAATATATACATGCTTACATGTTTATTAGGTATGCATGTACAGCCTTCTTGTGCATACAAATATATAATAAATATACAAAGGTTAAAAGTAAATACAGAATAACTAACCTAAAGTAACCTTTCCAAGTTGCCCAGAGATCAACTCACTATTGCGAAAATAAACAAACCCATCATTGGGGCACATTGTTTTCAATTCTCTTTTCCTGTCATCAAGTTTTGTGCTGTAGGTTTTCTCCTTTACAGTAAGACTCACATAGACCCTCAAATTTGCATGTGGGCGAATCAGAATGCTAAATAACTGTTTACCACTCCAAAGCTCTACTGGCTGTAAAAAAATAATTGCGTTCAGACAAAATATACTGTATGAATTAGCAAACAATTTTGCAGTATTGAGACAGATTTTGGTTCATTCTATCAATCCAAAAATTTGAAAAAAGAAAGAAAGAAAAAGAGGTTAAGGTACCCTACTTAAAGAATGAAACAAAAATAGTCGATGCAAAACAAATGAAAAATGAATACAGAATAGCTTTCCATCCCTCTCTGAAAGTCTACTAAGAATACTCCATGAAAGAAGCCATGAAAAAAACCTTTTCCTAAAGAAAGTATAAGGGTAAAGATTTCCCCTTAAAATCCAAGTATTCTGATCCAACCAAAAACACTAAACATCTAACAAAGGATATGCCACACTTTGCACTCCTTACTCCCGCCAAAATCTCTGAACTCAACCAAGAGAAAATGCTCCAGGCTCTATAACCATACTCAACATTAACCAAAAGGGTCTCTATAACCATGCTGCTGTGTAAGGAAAAAATAATGTGCAGCTGTTTTTAAACTAGAGCAATATACCACAAACATACCAGGAGAGACAAAGTTTTGATAGGTTTACAAATCAGCAACATGTCATTAGTATTCAACCTATTAAGCATTGCTGTCCAATTTCCAAACGAAAGACTGGAACTTAGGGAGAGCTTTGGACTTACAAAAGGGGCTTTTCAAGAAGGAATTTCACTCTATTTGGAGAATGAGTAAGAAAGAAGAAAAAGGATTTACAAGAGAATGCATGGGACGAATCAAGAGTTCCAAACCCTCCTATCCATTAATCAAGCAAAAGCAAACATGATTCCAATTCAGAGGCTTTTCTGTCATTTAAGTTCCTGAAAAAATGGAAATTCCAACAAATGTTGGTAGAAGTTAAGGATGGATGGAAGAATGACACAAAGAAGAAAGAAAGTAGAGTCAAAGAAACAAAAAGGTAAAAGTTTAACCCCCTCCCCCCCCCCTCCAAAACGACCTCCCAAAATCTAATGTGGGAACCATTTTCCACCTTGAGAGAAATCAGTGGTCTAAAATAAATATATCCCTGGAAATTCACTCACATGAGTTGCAGTGCTTGCTGGCTATATATTTCAGAGAACATGAAACCTATTTCAAAGTCAATTGCATGCACGAAAACAGCAGAAAATATGAAAAGACCTATGGGACAGACACAACTAATAACTGCAGTAGCAGAATATGAAGATAAATGTATGAACCAATATTTTAAACACCAGACCTGTGATTGAACCGGCAAAAGGAGTGTTCACAGTTCACTTGTCTGGCTGTGGATGAATTGCAGTAGTAATATATATTTACTTTTTAAATTTTATATAACATTATATGTTAGTGATATATTATAATACAAAAATTAAATAAATAAGTAATTTAAGATAGAAATAACCAAATAGTACACACTAATGTACATAAAACAGCAAAACACCATTGAATAACTCAATTATACATAAAACAAGTTCACAATCTTACATGCTATAATATTCATTCGTCAATAATAGCAATTATAATAACATCTTCAATTACAAAATAAAATAAATTAATATAAAGAAGAACAAATGCATAATATTCATTTACATTAAAAAATGGTCAAAATGATAATGATATTGTGTTGAGCTAAAAAATTCAAAAAAAAAAAAAAAGGACGACCAAATGACATCTTATCAATTATAGAAAGAAAAAAAATAGCAAACCGTGAGAACCGGTCCAGTTTGCCAAATTTACACCAATTTTGACCTGTTTTCTGGTTTTTTGAATGGTTCATTGCTTTTCGAACAGTTCTTTATCAGTCCGTTTTTATGGGTTTGACCAAACTGGTTCACCAGTTTTCTGGTCCGTTTTTCAAAATTATAGTATAAAACCTCTTACATAACTAAACATACATTTCAGGCATAAATATATACATGAATACATGCAAGTGTGAATGAGCATACCCACACATGAATGTGTAAGCTTCTACTCTCACCTTAATAATAGCTGGAGTTGGCAGATCAATAAGATCCATGCCATCCCCCATGTATGAGCAAATAAGTGAAAAAGTAGAACGATCGTAAAATGTATCTTTCCTTGTTATGAGAAAGGAAGAGGTTAAAAAGTCTTGTGTGGAGGCAACCAGAATTTCTCCATTTTTTGGCGTGCATAAATTGTTTTGCACCTGGGAAACAAACAAGATCTTAGTAAGATCCACATACAATCCAAACAAAACCAAAAACAGCTTGTAAGAGGCCCTGACACGTTTATGATTCTCGAGCACCAATGATACAGAACGGCAAAGGGAACCAGGAAAATAACAAAATACACTCAATAATGCTTTATTCAATATCAACAATAAGGGAGTAAAAATTCAAAGACTGACACTATCACTTGCATATGCAACCCAAAAAAATTAAATAAACTAAATCTCAACAATTTTAACTCGTCTAAAATATGCCTAGATGGAAAAAAAAAACACACACACACACACACATTGTTTGGACCCGGATTAAATCAATTTTTAATTCATGCCCAATCCTAGCCCGAACAAAAATAACAGGACCCAAGGTCATCCCAAAGCCTGAATTAAAATTAAAAAAATTAATTTTGAATTAAAACAATTCATTTTAAAAAAACGATAAAACAGATTTTTTACATAAATGTATTTTTAAAAAATATACAATTTTGGACCATATATGTGTTAAAAGTATATGAGCTGAAGGATTTTTTATATTAAAAAATAGATTAAATACCTATTAACACAAGGAAATAAAATTAACTAATATACATGTTAGAATCAGATCATGTTGGGACCAGGATCAATTTTTTAACAAAAGCCTGAACCCAAACCAAATTCTATTAGTGCTCAAGTACAAAAGCCCAAATTTTAAGCCCTCTTTTTTTGTCGTTGGGTACCCCACCATTTATCAAGTCCAACAGTTACCTATCCATTTTCCATGTTGCCCCTTTGTGGTTTGACTCATTCGCACTTTGTCCCTGAGGTTTATTCTGTTAGGTTTTTTGTTATTTACCCCCATTCCCTTAAGCATATTTAACAGAAAACATTTCAAGACGGCAATATACTAACAAAACAGCATATGGGCAAAAAGTGCAAATAGGCCAAAACAAAAGGGGTAATTTGATATCTACCAATACAAACTAGAACTGAAAGCATCTAAATAGTCAACATGCAATCCTAGATGACAATGGGATCTATTGAATTTACCCCCATTAACAAAATAGCCTCTGTTCGAGCCTCCTCAGTCTGAGGGACATGTAAATTCATCTCATCACCATCAAAGTCAGCATTATACGGGTTACAGACAGATTCATTGAATCTCAAAGTTCTCCAAGGCATAATCCTAGCCTGCATAAGCAAAATGAGATTAACGCAATGTGAACCATATTTTACACAATGAAACATAGTATGGTTTAGAGAATTACCCTATGACACATAATAGACATCCGATGTAAGCTTGGCTGTCTATTGAAAAGAACAATGTCTCCATCTTCCAAATGACGATCAACAATATCACCATATTTCAGTTCATCTGCAAGGCGCTTCCTAAAAGAAACTTTCAAGGACCTGCAAAAGAATGTAATTGGCTCTAACCTCTAATTTAGTGGCAGAAGAATCATATAATAGAAAACAGTAATAAATTATAAACCTTGTGGGACCTCCAACATGTCTAAGCAACCTTGCACCAGGATACTTATCAGGGCCATTTCTCACACACAGTCTCAACTTCTCTATGTTGTGATGGGAAACACACTCAGGAAAAGTCAATATACGAGCCATATGGATTGGTATTGCAACCTAAAACAGATAAAAAAAAGTTAGAAGAAATCATGAATAACAATGTTTCTCAAGGACTTTAAAGAATGTTGGGAGAAATAGAGGGAATTTCCTTGTATTATGTTTTCATGGCTATCTATTATGTTTCCACTATCATCACCTCCCTGTCTTTTATGGGAATTATAAGCATCAATGATCGTAAGTCTCTTCATTGAACATAACTTTGCTTTACTAGGGATAAATAGTAGTTGTACTCTTTTAGTTTCTTGGCCTATGCTTCATGTCCTAAGAATTTTTCAACATACAGATGATAAAAACGCTGGTCAAGCTTTAATAAGATGTCTAACCTCAGATATCTTCAGATTAGGATCTGGTGAAATTACTGTCCTGCCAGTATATTCAACACGTTTCCCAGATAAGTTGCCACGGAAACGCCCCTGCTTTCCTTTAAGGCGCTGAACAAAGCCACCCAATGGCTTGGCACGTTGCATATTAAATGGAATACCACGAACATCACTATTTATGAATTGAGCAACCTCAAATTGAAGTACTTCCCAGCCATCCTAAACCAATATCACCAACAGAATGACACCATCATTACATCCTGAAACCCGAATAAAGCCTCTTGTGCCTAAAGTACAGCTTAGAGGGGAGCTATCAATGTAACAAGTTACAAAATCCAGGGCAAACTGCAAGAACCAGCCTTCAGACTCTATACAAGGCTTAACAAATTTTATGACATCAGAAATATTAATGAATTGAATAGTAACATCTCTCAAACCCAGAAAAAAGAAAAAGAAAGAAAGAAAGAAAAAAAAGTAGTCCAACTGAAAAATAAAGAGCCACGTAATATACTAGAAGTCTAAAACCTAGAAAAAATATAAAGTCCAAAAGACTAAAATAGATTCATAATGTGATATTGGCAACAACAAAAATGCACGAGTCTGCATCTGTTTCAAACTTATAAAATATACACACACTTCTGTGTGTATATCAACTCATAACATTACAACAAATCATCACAATATTGAATATCAAACTAAGTTTGACAAGGAAAATATGATTGCTCAAATGTTCTACTATACCAGACATTTGACTGTCCCACTTGCTTCCTGTAACTCTTGGCGGAGAGATGCATTTGCTTGAATTATTAGCCGTAGCCTCTCCGTTATGTCATTTTCATTGCTGCCGCAAATTAAGGGGAAAAACCATAAGCATCAGTTGTACTATAACATAAGAGAACATATTTGATATTGAAAATTTAAACTAAACAATATTAATGCAGAAAAAAAAGACAACACAACCAAATATGTGCTGACATTACCTCTGTGACCCATCCATAATAACTGAAGGTCGAATAGCTATAGGTGGCACAGCAATGTTTGTTATAATGAGTTTCTCTGGTCTGTCTGCAAGATAAAGTAATTCACAGTCCTACAACAAAATGTGATTAAGAAATTCAACATGAGAGGAAAGTAAATATCTAGCATGGCATGCATGCTGTTTCTAAGAAAGCAAACACCAGCCATCCTATTTTCATAAAAGAAAGAGAAGGAAAAATCAAAAACCGAAAAACCAAATAACAACCACATAAATATAAATGTCCACCTCATCAGTCATCCTTTTAAAGAGGGAAAGAACTCTGAAAGGGTTAAGAACATGAGTCGTCAAGTTGATGGGAGCCTTAGACTCTTTTGTATGAGAAATTGCTGATCGGAACTCTTCCACACTACCATCATTACATTTTGAACAATCATGAATGATGCCTAGAACAGACACAGCCTTCTTTACTGAACCTGTATCATTCACAATAGTCATTACCAATAACATACTACCCAAAAAAACATACCCAAAAAAAATACGAAGCTACATATATGTGACATGCACTAGAGAAAAAGGGGGAAAAAAAATTATCCTCGCTCCTATAATAATGATATATGCTAGTAGTGGAAATATTTTCCCTCTTGGGACAATATAGTGAATTCCTTCATTGGGAGACAAATGTTAAGCCTGTGTTAGCTTATAGTGTCAGGTCAGCGACTACAAGCATAAGTTAGTGAGACAAATGCAATAACTAAAAAGTTTAATCAAGAATGCAATGCCCATGCAACATCAACCGAGCTCACAAACTTTTATTGGGAAGATAGGAAAACTGCTGATGTTTTAGATTGCCCCGGGGGGGGGAGAAAAACCCAAGAAACAAACAGCTGAAATGTTGACTGCTGTTCAAGATATTGAGGCATTAAGAGTTCCTTCAATTCCCCAACCCATCCCTCTTTCTTTCTTGCCAACATTGAAGAAAGGCTTAATTACACTTTTGGTCCCCTAGTTTCAAGTTGAGCAATTTAGTCCCCTAACTTTTCATAATGTTTCAATGTTAGTTATCCCGTTAAGTTGTCATCCAAAATTTAACGTTAATAGCTGAGGTGGCCACCATTGTTGCCACATAGGCACAAGCGAGCATACTTGAACTACCACATCAAATTGCACATGCTGCTTACGTGCAATCTTTCCTCTAAAACGCACAACCCGCAAAGTTGGAATGATGATGATGCCTGCATTTTGGAGGAAAGATTGCACGTGAGCAGCACGTGCAATCTAATGTAGCAGTCTAAATATGCTTGTCTGTATCCACATGCCAACAATGGTGGCCATCTCATCTATCGACGTTAAATTTTGGATGGCAACTTAACGAGGAGACCAACGTTGAAACATTTTGAAAAGTTGAAGGACTAAATTGCTCAACTTGAAATTAGAGGGACCAAATTGCTACAATTAAGAAAATGAAATTAAAGGGACCAAAAGTGTAATTAAGCCTTGAAGAAAAATAACATCTAGCACCTTCATAACCCATATGTCAGTCAATGTCTAATGTCATAAAAGGTTTTTTATGAGTTCAAGAAAACAGATTGATATACATAATTGACATCTCGAATCCTCTATTTGTCTCAATTCTATTTTCTTTCTCTGTCTGAAAAGTAATCTAACTTACTTGGCATGGTATGGGGAGCCTGATCACTAGGCATCCCTGAGTTCATTTTTTTTTTTTTTTGGTGATGGATGGGAGACACATTGGGAGTATCAAGACTCAAACCTACAACCTCTATTTGAATTCTTACCCACATCTTAATTTATTTCTCTTTTCTTCAAATTTTCTTTCTTTTAATTATTTGGAACAAATCATCCAGAACAACAGAAAAGAGGAAACAATCATTGTCTTTATTGTAAAGACAACCCAGAAAGTTGGGGGTCTCACAGGACATAGGCTTTGAGTTTGCAGGTGGTATTGAAGATTCTACCCATGGATCATAATATCACCTTTAGCATGTATGACAGCCTGTCAGTCAACGATTGTGGGAGTTAGTTGTGCTCAGTTAAGAAGCTTATTTGTTTAACTGCATTGGACCAAACACAGCCATTGCTCGGGGCACAGTAAGTTAATTTATCCAGAGTCCAAGACATTAACATTAGGATGTTTTCTGCCCCATATTAAAGTATCAAGAAAGCACCAAGAAATGAACTGTTGTCTAAAATATCTAAACCGACATATATGGTTGGATTGGGGAAGCAACCATATTGATTAAAGGTCTACCTCAGGTTGTTGCACCTTATACCCTATTCTAGCTGCTAACAGTGTACTCAAGGCTTCTTGGCAAATAATCAAAACTGGGCAAGTTTATTCATAGACAATAATATATTTTAAAGTAAGGTCAAAGTTTAAGACAAATAAACAATGTTGTCCATCATGTTCTTAAAAATATATAAGCTCCAAATTTGCTGAAGCGGTCATGTTTTCACCACACGTGGGAATTAAATCACCATAATACAACCTTCAAATAATTTCAATGATGAAAGCATATGAAAAGGGTAGATCCAAACCGTTGATAAATCCACATCTTAGACACTTCACTGCTTTGCTACTACTTGTCATGGTACTACATCTATCTATAAGACTTTTCGCTATTGCAATCTTCCTCAGTGCCTCTATTTTGGGGCTTCTCATCTTCTTCAAGCGTTCTTTACAGGAATCTTCATCAAGGAGTATACGGGCACAACCCTGTAGAGAAATCACTGGATATTCATATATAGCTCAAGCAGAACACTCATAAACACAGAATCAAGATTATTACATATCAAAAAACATGCCATACTCAACCCTGAATTTTCATGTCAAATAAAAGAATGAGGAAACAAAATGATTGGATAAAAGAGAATGAACATTATTAATGAGTATGGATTAAAAATGGATGGATATTTTAATGTTGACATAAATTTCGACTCAACAGACTTAAATTTATCATTTTTAGAGAGACTATGTATATTTTAATCTCGTATACCTTACAAATGCACTTCAATATTGCCAAGATGGTAGTTAAGTATCCAACATTGTAAACAGGAAGGGTAAGGTTTAGGTATCCATAGTGCCCTGGACAGTCAGCGAAGTTCCCATGGCATGTTGCACATACGCAACTCTTATTAGCAGGGCCCTGAATTGCATGAGAAATAAGCATTATATGCTGGGAAAAACATAAACATTAGGAAATAAAGATATATCACCCAGAAGATTGGAATTCTGTACAAGTAATGTCATCCAACCTTGTATATCATCAATCTAAATTCAACAAACAAGAAACATTGACCTCTACGTCTGCTGACAGCTCTTCTTACAATAATTAAAGGCGACACTTCTTAAACCAGTAAATTACTAAATGTATGTTTTTGTTGATCACCACTCAAAATTAAAGAAAAAGCGGAAGTTGACAACTTGACATTGAGAAAAACCACAGATGGGCACATATCTAGGAAATGAGTCTCAATGGAGACATTATTTCCAATTTACATGCTAGCATGTAACACACTTGATGCATAGGACTTTTTATACTTGATTTCTTACACAACTTCCTCTATTCTCTACTTTCTTTTTCATGAATAAGCATGACTTCAAACAACAAACTTGACATAGGACAAGTTACGTACTATACTAAGAAGCAATATGTGGAATGTATCACTCAATATTCACCAAAAATGTCATCCAGGATGCAGTGAGACATTTATGCTAATTCCACTTCAGATTCATTGCCTCATAATAACAAGTTCTAGAAACCATAATTAACATATAAACCCATCCCAAGTGAAGCTTACATGGATCTAATAAGTCAATATCTCTAAAACAAACATTGGTTAATTTAACAAATAATTGCTTCATCCATAAATTACACCCAGAGTTAAAAACTGCTACCTATTACAGCTGGAAGCATAAAACAACTTTCCTGCCTGGAACAAGTGTCTCAGAACTATAAAAACAGCAACAACAATTCAACAGGGTTCCCCCACTCACCATGAAAATGAAAATACGCAAAATCATCCAGTGCTCTATCTATGTCTAGAGCTGAAATCCTCCTAAGACTGCTATATCAACTTAAAGCAAGTGATAACCAACAAATTCAGTTCGTCTCATCATAAAATGAACAGACGGAAAAAAAATGCCTCGTATAAAACATCCAGTACGTCAACCTAAATGACTCTACATTCATCGTAGATCCAATACACAAACAGAAACAGGTTGATTGTAAGTCCTACAACATCATCAATAAGGGATTATGATCCCATGCAGACATTGCAAAGTATGACACATATAAGTGACTAAATTATAAACACCAAGGTCAAATATAAACAGTACCAACATAAACACCTAAATACATGCTTAAAAGGGCCGAAATTGGGACATAGAGTACCATGCGGGGATCCAACAAGCCACCCTCGATTGGCTTTCTAGTTTGATCATAGTATGAACCTTTCCATACTTGAACTTCGGCAATTTTACTGATCTCTGACTCTGCTAACGCAGTGAATTTCATGCTCTTTCTGCAAGAAACAACAACAAATCCTTAATCCAGAAGTTAAGAGTCCATTTATACCAATAAGGAGCATGTTTCAAACAGGATTAATCAACACAGGCAAAAACCCTCACATTCTCCGCGGCCCTGCATCCTCGATGTACGGTTCCTTCGTAAAGGTTATGCCTTCAACTCGCCCTCTATTCATCTTTCTCCTGAGAAAGCAGAGGATAACATGGAATGAGTTTAGGGTTTCTTTTGTTGCAATGAAGCTTGCTTTTGCGCGCGAGAAATAGAAATCGATAGCAGGAAAGGAGCTATCACAGAATGCACATGACTGAGGTTTTAGCCTAGGCGAACCGAAGGCGGGAGGATATTGCGTCGGTTGGATTGGACAAGCTTAGCCGAGTAATTTTGAAAACCCTTGGACGCACGTGACGTCAGATGTCGATCGGAATTACATTGTGAGAACTGAGAAAACTAAATAAATTGTGAAAAATGAGAATATTATAAGTTAAACTAAAGATAATTATGATATTTTAAATATTTAAAAAGAATATTATAAGTTAATATTAAATTATATTTATGGGGTATATTTTGAATTACTGAAATTTTATAAATATGGCATTCATGATAATAATTTTAAGTTAATAACATGTAATAAGTTATAAATAAAAGTGTTTTGGAAATTTTGTAGACAAAAAATACAAATGGAAAATTATTTTTAGTTTCTTACTTTCTCTTTATTAAATAATTATAACAGGTTATACATTTATTAAATATTTCATCCATTTTTTTATTAAAAATAGAGCGTGAGACCAAAATATTTTGATTGTGTTGATGTACTATTGAAATTTGTTTAAAATTATTTTTTGTCAATATATTGTTTTAGAAATCAAATAGAAAACTTTAATTGAAGCAAGATGAAAATTTTAAACAAAAATTATGTTGAATATCGAAGTATAAATAATTAAGTTAGCACTAAAATAAAATAATTATATGAATAGGAATCTCTTTAAGGATTTGTTTACTCCAACCTCATAATTTTTCATAAACAAAAAGAGAGGAAAAGAAAAGTAAGAGATCATCATATGTATTTTTTATGATGAGGGAATCCATTTACATTTATGTAAGTCAAAAGTAATCTTATAAGTAATTTTTTATAAGATAACTTTTTTACAAAATTTATTATTAAATTAAATTTTTTTATTGTGAATATTACACTTATAAAATTGTGTATATGTATATATTAATCCAAAAAATTTTACATTCTATTAATATATCTTATATTAACAAAATTATTTTTTAAGAAAGCCAAGTAATGTGATTGAACAGCCTTGTCCTCGTATGGGGCTATAGAGGCAAAGGAGACAATTCTATTTTGTTTTAGGAAGAAGAGGAGCCTCCCTATGCACTCAGCAAAAGTATCTGGATTTGCTTCGAAGTGTTCATAGTCAATATCAATTCCATCCAGCTGATACTGTTCTACAAGTTGAGTTATAGAATGAATAGAATTTCGAACCCAAGAGTTAATTGAAGTAGGCTTGAACTGCACTTTGTGATTATCGCCTATGGTATCACCTCCAAGACTTAAAGCTACTTTGACACTTGGATGGTGGGACTTAATGGAAGAAACATGAGAAGGGCTGAGGTTTTCTGTGTCCCAATAGGCTCTAAAGTCACCATTGGTAGGGGAAGGAGAGGGAGTTGAGTTTGTATAATCAATAGCAAAGGAGAGAATGAAGTGGAACTCAACACTGGGGTTGATGGGTACATCTGAAAAGGTAACATTGTTACCTTCAGCTCCAATGTATTCTCTGAAGAGCCTTGGCTTTGCTGCTGCTGCTGCTGCTAGGACGAAAGAGATTCCAGTGAAGACAACTTGAAAGATAACAGATAAAAAGAACTTGAGTGAATACATGGTTGTTGGTGAATGAAGAGCTGAGTTCTTGTTAGGGTTATTTATGTGAGTGAATATGTGGGTTAGGTACAGCTGTTTCTTAACAAAGCATTTGTTTTTGTGCAGGTGTCGGGTTTGGCTCAGGAGAATCATGTTATTCTTTTATAGGCAGAGTAAATTATTTTCGGCCTTGTAATTAATCCTTAATCCTTGAAATAAGGGATTAATTTGTTTCCTTTGAAACGTCTCATTAGTATGGTATCATCATATTCACACTTACTATCGGTTAATAATTGTAGGATAGATCTTATTCTGGTTCATTGTTGTGTTTTGTCAACTCATCATGATGTGATCGAAAATGAATCTTGAATCTTAATTCCTGTTATATCTGGTCTTAGTTTGGATCACAGATGATACACACCATAACAATAAAACAAAGTTAAGAAAGATTCTTTGGGACGGCAATGAAGCAACTGCCATGAAAGTATACTCACTTTTTGGAATTATGCTAGGTTGCCTGGAGCCTTTTTTGCTTGACTAATATCTGTGTCTGGAATCTATAGTGATGAGTTGAAGTTTGAATCTCACCATGACCCACATGAGCAAGCTCACTTTGCATTTTATTTTAATTATTTTTCAATCTTGTATTAGTATTTATCATAATTATAAAAATTTAGTTTGTAAACTATAAACTTGTATTGGAACAACCTACTGATGCCAGTTTTTTCTTCTTATTAATGTTTATTATAACTGTTGTAATTTCATTTGTATTAGCTATGAGGCCAATTTATTAGTGGAAGGGAAGAACCCAACAATTCAAAAGATAAGGGAAGAACTATTCATGCTAGTACTGTTAATGATAGCTACATTGATAATATAGAAGTGGTGGACGTGGAAAGCCATAATTTTTCCACAAATAGTTGATATTGTAGTCAATAGAAGTGGTAGGAAAAAATAAGAAGAAAATTTCTCATAATAAGATAAACGGCCAATTGTATCTCAGATAGAATCAGAAATTTCTCATTGAAATGAAAGAATGTTACAAATCCGTTGAGATCATAAAATATCTGTTAGTTACATAACCGTGCGCACACAACATGATAATAAGGCATTGTTTTTCAGTTCAACTCTTATAAATTAACCAGAGCGCTATTGAAAATGACTTGCCCAATGCCAAATGACAAGAAAATGGATAGAAAAATTGAAGTGTAAGTAGAGGGAGGTTCGAGCTTGGAGTGAGACGAGTGAAGAAGAGAGATAGAAAGGTTCTAACACTTGGGAAGATCTGCCGGTGGTGGAAGCAGCTTCTGATTAGGGAGCTTTCCATCTAAGACAGCCCAAGCCATCTTCAAGCCCCAGCTAGTATGAATCTCCAAGTGACAATGCATGAACCATACCCCTGTTGACATAATCAATGATCCAGAAAATCAGCTAAAATTAAGTTACACGGTGCCATATGCTATCTTTCTTTTTCCAAATTAAGCAGATAAAACATTACATTATATCAAAGTGTAATGCCCTGTTTTATGCATCTCTGTCTATCACACTTACCAGAATGCAAGTGGACAGAGTAGCCAAAAATAGAAGAAGCAAAACACTTTAGAAGTAAGTAATTTATAATATGTACGAGTGGTGACTCCTGCCTACCAACCTGGATTATCTGCTTGGAAACGAATGGCGACCCACCCACCAGATGGCACTCCTACAGTGTTTCTTTCGACAGGATCGACAAGATTGAAATTTGCAGGGTCCTTATTTGGATCAAAGTTTCCAAATCCTTGACCAACAACAAAGAAGTTAAATCCATGCAAGTGCAGAGGATGGCTTTCAGCACCAAGAATGCTAGTGTCCTGCATGACAAGCTCCACACTTGTGTTAAAAGGAAGAACCATCAACTTTGTCCCGTTGCTCACCATTGTGTTGTTAGGTGGGGTGCCAGTATAGTTGAATGGCATGAAGGGCGTGTTTGGAAAGTCAGGTGTGTAAACTCCTTGGAATTGCCCAAAGAAGTGGGATTGAAGAAGTGCAGTGGTTGGGAGAGCAAAAGATATGTTATTGATAGAAGCTGCAAACATTGTTCCATTAGGCCCTTGGCAAGTCTGGTTTTGCTGCAGGCAGGGGTTTGTACCAAGGCCTACAGTGAAGAAAAAGCGCTTATCGACCTTTTGGGGGACATTAGCTGCGAATTGAGGACTTGCTAAGCTACGAAGCTTATTGGCGAAACTAGTAGCAAACGAAGTGTCGTTTAAAGCAGGGAGGACAGGTTTAAAGAGTGGTAATTTTTTAATTGAGGCAGTGGAATGAAGTGTGTCTTTGGGGAGGGCATATTCGAGGATACCAGCAACTGTGGAGTTGTCAAAAGTTCCAAGGCCAGTCACATATGGTCTAGCAGTCATGAGGAAGGTGGCTTTGGGGAAGTGGGATTTGGTCTTAAGGAGAACATTTGTGGTCTGTCCAGGGGTAATGAGAAGCGTGTTAGTCTCAAATGGTTTAACATAAACAGCATCTGCTTCAACGACAGTGACTGTGTGGTTTGCTATACTGAAGAACAACTCATCGTTGAGTGCCGCATTGATCAGCCGGAGAAGGTAAGTCTTCCCCGGCTTCACTTTCAACTTGAACGTATCTGCCAAAGGCACCAATCACAGAATTATAAGATGTTTGATTATAGCTATTTGATCAATGATGTGTTTTTGGTATGAAATACCTCTTTCTCTTTATCATAACTGATCTATTTCAAACTGACCCTTCGTGGGACCTTTAGTTTTCTCCTTGTGAAACTAACTTATCTTCAAATTATGCAATTACATGTTTACGAAATTTCACTAGAAAATTGATACCTTTGGCAGAACAATTATAAAGTGGCCCTGGAAATCCATTTATGGTATAGGCATCAGAGACATTTGGTCCTCCACCTGTTTGCAGGGCTTGGCTAATAACTGCCTCAGGATCTGTATTCCACCATTCTCCTGAAATTCGAAAGTAATGAAGCAAAATTAATGTACTGAAGATGGGGGTTGCTATGGTGCATGGGCTACACATACTTTTTGGTAATTAAATTTTAAATTTTTATATATTTTGTCTTATTTTTTTTATTTTTTAACATTAATTAATTATTGTATAGGTCATATAATTTTTTAAAATATTTTATATCTTTTTTATACTATTCACCCATAAATTTTTTGACACTATTCACTTAAGTATAAAATTTTAAAAAAATATACAAATATTTTAAAAAATTTATAAAAAAATAAATGATATAAATAATAATTCATTAATATTAAAAAATTAAAAAAATATATAAAATATATAAAAGCTAAGCTACTGCCACAGACCCATTGAAGATAAGGTGATATGACACGCTATAAAAGTATAACTATCAAACGGCACAGGCCAACTCGCCCTGCCCGTTTGAGACCTAACCCGCCCCTGGTGGGTTGGCAAGCCAAAATGCTCTATAAAAAGAAGAAATTTGGCTGGTTGGCAGGCTAACCCACCCCGTCATGCAGGCGAGTCGGGACGGGTTAGATTTTACTCAACTAAACCCACCATTTTAAATGCACTGGGCGGGCCAACCCGGCGGGCCCAGCCTGTTTTAGCAGCTCTATATAAAATGATACATATATAGCAACTTTTACTATGTAAATAAACTATACAAATAACGATAATCAATAAAAAATTAAACTTCTAATTGACGAATAATTAATTTATTACCAAATATGATGGGAACTTCCTTATGAGGCTTGGCAAATGGGTATGGAATGCCAAGCTTGGGAAGTATGATGATGGGACCGTAAAGAGTAGCTCTTAACCATGATACGTGGGCATGCCAAAATAGGGTGCCTCTTTGCCCAATAAGGGTATAATTATACACATAGGATTGCCCTGTTTGAATGGGGCACTGAGTCACATAAGCAGGTCCATCAGCCCACCCTGTTTGAAGCTGTCTAATGCCATGCCTGTTTCAAAAGCAGCAAATAAAGTCATTTCCAAATAAAAAATTTCCCAAAGTTGCTCTACTTTTTTAAAAAAAAAAACAAATATTAAGTATTAATTTACCAGTGAATAGAGATGTTGTTTTGGACATGGTTAACCACTTTGATGAGAAGGCGGTCACCCTCCCTAGCTATAATACGAGGCCCAGGAAACTGGCCATTCACTGTCACAATGCTCTTTGTGTGGCACAAACGTGTTACATTTTGCAGCTTGACCTGTGCATAAACAAAACCGTATGAGAAGTTCCTCGTCCAACCAAAAAGATAAATTCCATTAAGGTGTCTCTAGTTATATTGTATTCTATAATGATGTCTTTTGAGATTCTTTCTACTGTCTGTAATATGGTCCCTTAAAAAATAAACCATGCAAAGTGCTTGTGTCCTATTTGTGAAAAACACATGCTAGCCAGCTAAAAGAGTGCTTAGTCAGTAGGACACGTACATCAAAATGGTAGTGCCTGGTTTCGGCCGCAAGTGCAAGCTCAGGAATGGTACACAAGGTGATAACTGAATAGAGTGCTGAAAATGCAAACCATGAGAGAAGAGAAACACCCATTTTCGTCCCTTTCTAGAGAACTGCTGTAGAGACTTAAGAAGGTTGATTCTGCAACTGTTTTCTGAGTTCTGATATGAGGGAGCTGAGTGGCATAGTATTTATAAAGGGATGAGGAATGGTGTTTGGTTGATTAGGTGATGTGAGTTGCTCTAGTGTTGATAGAAGCAAAAACTATAAGAGCTTCATGGCTATGTTTTAATGAGGTCAGTTTGTTAGACCAACCTTAGAGTGGTGTCAAAGACAATTTTATTTGACCCACTTCCTCTTCAATCAAACCTTCACAGTTACATTCTCATCATGCTAACCTAGCAAAACTTGTTAATTATAGGATGCCTCATTGCTTAGTATAAATGAAAACGGGGGACAAGAAACTTAATTAGCTAGCCATACTCGTTATTGTAAAATGCAATATGGAAAGTCATTGTCCACGTTCCTTTCTCAACCATTCTTTTCGGTGAGAAAGCAAAAAAAAAAAGGGAGAATTCAGCCAAGCAGTCACTTCAGGATAGTTGTGAAATCTGCCATATTTCGATATTTTCTTATAACAAAGATGAATAGTGGGGAAACCCCAATTGACGCAATGTTCTTCCAAGCAAACTGACCAACGTCAGAAGCTTACTGAATAAGGTTAACAAAAAGAGAGATAGAAACTGTTGCTCTAACTTTGCTTCACTTTTCCATATACCTTACAACAGTTAATTAATAACGAGTTTTTACATGCCACTTAGACTTAGCTCAAGCCTCAAAGTAGTTGGGGGTGCGTGAATATTTGGGTAATAGTTCTGCGTTCAAGTCGTGATAAACCTCCAAATAAACCCAAAATAAAAAGAAAATAAAAATGTTTATACATATTTAATAGTTGCTGTGGGTAAATGAAAGTGATTTGTTGAATGAAGGTTGAATTTTGGTAAATCTTCTTCAGTGTTTTGGGAAGCGTAGAACTACCCTTTCTAACATTGCCCCGAGTCCCATCGTTGTTCGCTTCCTTTACTGCCACTCTTATTTAAGTAAAAGAAAATGAAATCTTTTAGAGTTCAATGAATATTTTAAACAAATATTCTTTCCTTATATAAGTAATTTTAATGGAAATGGATTTTAATAAATAATTTAATTTACTTTTTTGAATGTCCTTAGGTTCTTTTAATATTCATTTAGTACTTGAAAATGAGCATTTTAAACATTATTTAAAATTTAACCACTACTTTTTTAGTTTTTTTATTAATTGTGAAAAATCCCAGAATTGAATTTTCATTTTTTAGGGAGTCATATGTTTATTCAGGCCCAAACAATTGTATTGGGCTTACGAGAAGGGTCGGCCTGGCCCATATAGCGTCTCCTGTCTCCATCCGTATATTATCAGGGCTGGATGTTTCTCCATTTTTCTTAATAAAGAATGGTTCCATCTTATACCGGGGCGGAGGGTAGTGTGTGGGTGGGGGCAAAAGTTTTGAAATTTTGTGAATATAATGTAATATTTAGTATTTAAATATATAAATATTATAATTTAATTTCCTTAAATAAAAAAAATTATTTTTAAAGAAGATTCTAAATTTTTAACTAAAATTTTTTAATTTTTTCATAATAAAAAAAATTGTGATATAATAAATATTAAATTATAATAGGTTTAATGTTGTTATGATATTTAAATAATAATATTTACTTTATACTTTTAAGTTTTCTTTTTTTTTTTTAATTTTTTATATTTATATTTTTACATATTTAAGTTGTTAATTTTTTCTTCTCTAAAAATTTTTTTTTAGCTCCTCTAATAAATATTGCCTAGCTCCGCCACTGATCTTATAGTGTCTCAGTAGTTGTGCAGAATGTTCATGATTTCGTTTAAGAAAAGCTCCGTAGAATGCAGCTCATCAGCATTGTACACGTTATATTTGGGAAGTAACAGTCATAACATGCACGTGCCATTGTGTTTATTAATTGGTTTCTTCTTTCCATTATTATATTGTTGTTATATTTAATGATTTAAAAGACAAAACTTTAAGTTTAAATGAATTTTGGATAAGTCATTTTTTTTTTGGTGCATTGTAGTCGTTTAAATGACGACACTTGTTAAAAAAAAATTTTTTTCTTATTTTTTTTATGATTAAAACAAAGGATCAGCAAAAAAAGAATATTTAGATTTTGTAGAAGTAGCGAAAATGGTGGTTGATTTAGAACTTCAAGGTTTTGCATTTGTATGATCACAATCTCAAAACGAGGTTAAACCATTCTTTGCATTGTGTAATATCAATGAAATTTTGGTCTCTTATTTTCTTACTTATTGTATTTCTCTTAATTTATTTAAATTGTTTAATATGATATCACAGCTGGTGACTTAAAATTATAATTAAGATCTATATTAAGCACAAATAAATAGTGTACTAGGTTCACTCTCTTCGATCGTGAGAGAGAACGTTAAAAGTCTCACATTATTTATATAATGTCATTAAGTGTTGTATATAAGTGGAAGGCATCCCTCTCCTTAAAAAATACTTTTGTGATAAAAAGTTAAGTGATTAACAAATAAGAAAAATGACTGATCTCAAAAGAAAAAATTTCCCAAATTCCACTTAAATGAAAAAGTTGTTATTAATTTATTTTTCTTGTTCTATGGTTCACTACATTAGTTGAAAAAAAAATCATTAGTAAAACACCTAAATAAATAATAATAGAACAACCACAACAATGATTATTTTAGTGATATAAAACAAAACAAAGAATAATAAAACTTATTTAGGATTATTTTGTACTCTCCAACAAAAAATAATAATGTTCCTTTTATAAAAAATATGTTTCATAAATCTTACACATTTTATAATATAATAAAAATATATTAAAATGAGTTGATAAAGTGATATGAATGATTAAAATAAAGTGTTGAAGAGATTTGTGAAAATTTTTATTTGAAAATTTTTGTTTGTAAAAATAATGTTACTCACCAAAAATTGTGGTTTGGTTGTAAAGTTGCTATTATTGGTTCCTTCTTCTCAAATCTCAACTTAAATCGTTTCAGTGTAGTTCAATTAAGTATTATTTCGACAATTATGAAAAGATTGTTCCATCAATATTGACCTTTTAATGTTTTAGAAAAAGAAGGAAAGAATGATAGAAAACGTTTAATTAGGATATATACTATTTATTTTAAGAATGAAAATATCGCACAATATAATTACTAAATTTAAATGTCTTAAATTAAACTAAATAACTGTATCGTGTGGTTATTCATCTTTATATTAATATTATTTTAAATGTTTTTTGAATATTCTAAAATATCACATTTTATTAATTATGGGTGCAATATTTATAGAATTATATGGATTAGTATAAACAATTTTATTTTATTTTTCAAAAATTATGTAACTAATATATATTATTCCATATGGGGGATTCTATCATACGGATACTCTTGAAGTAAGTTTTCATTATTTATTTATTTTTTATAATTTTTGTTTTAATAAATAATTTAAAAAAATAACAAAATTTTTATAACATAAATATTCAAAAATAAACAAAGATAAATCTCTCAAAAGAATTTCATAACATTACAAATATTCTTTTAATTTCTTTTACTTTTTAATTCTTTTAAATAATTTTTTAAAAGAAAAATTATAAAAAAATAAAAACCTATTTTGAAAATATTCATACTCTAAAATAGGAAAGAAATTACCTTCCATATTTAGTTACTATTCATTTCAAATAGAATTGTATGTATGTACATGTGAATTTGGATCAGGAGCACCTGTCATTTTTTTGTTGTAAATATTTAATATATATAGCCTGAGTCACGTAGAAGCACGTTGTCCTTAAGAGTTATTTCACAATAACGGTGAAAGCTCTCCAGGATTAAACAGGCTCCTCTGGTTGATGTAAGACCA
>JASKGM010000009.1:6598673-6623191 GCA_034509205.1 Ceratonia siliqua
TTCCCCCCCCCCCCCCCCCCCTTTCAATTCAATTGGCGTACTATGTAATTGAAAGGAAACGCCACCAAGTGCTAACAGAAGCAATTTGTATTTTGTGGAAGGAAGTGTTAGAATCACGTTATGGTACATTATTCTGATGACCAACTCTTCTTTTGGTAGGAGTGACACTATGGTAATCACTATAGTATTGAAGATTGGCCACGTGTTTGTATTGGTTATACTCTTACCGCTAGATCAATTCAACATACCATAGGCAGTGGTGGATCTTGAAGGAAAATTTTGGAGGGGTAAAAATTTTTTTTTAAATTATTTACATAAAAAATTTTAATTTTAGGGGGGCAAATTCAAAAAAAAAAATTTTCAAGTAAAATTACAGAAAATTTTCTTTTTTGGGGGGCTGTCACCTCCCTCTGTCTCCACCATCCTCCACTCCTGACCATAGGCCTATTATTTATCTGTTATAATAGTGAGTATCCCCATAATTCAAACTCATAACATTATATATCAGTTGTATTATGATAACTAATTCTCTTATAAAAGAATTGATTACTAAAGTGTACATAACATATAATGTCACGGGTTCGAGTTCTGTAAAAATGGAACTCATGCTAATTACGTGACTAAATCCTAATGTCATAGTAGCTACCTGTTCTTAACAAGAACAAAGAAAATAATTTCGTTTAAGACTTATAACATGCTATAATTTCTGTTTTTTCTTCTTCTCTCTTTCCACCATGATATATTAGGCAATGAAGATATTATTAACTTCTGAACGATGAATTCACGGTGGTGTTTGACAAACTTCTCGTGTAAGATTGTTAGTGGCCTAGTAGGTGAAAAGTGAGAGTACAAGATAGTGGCAAGTGGTGGCAGTAGTGGGTGTAGATTAGGCCACTGCTAGAATGATGATATAAGATTGTCGATGGTTCATCAAGTCATCAAATTTTTAATCAACCCTGCTTCCTTATATTTTGGTTTTTCCATGATAGGGATGGCCACCAGCTCGCAGCATTATGCAGTAAAGCAATTCAAAAGGGAACACACTAATGGAGCCAATAATACAAAGACTTGTTTGGCCAAACATCTGAGAGAAAACAGCCAAAGATTTCTTCTATTTTTAACAATAAAAGCCTGATATAATACGCATTGTGATTTTTATTTATCTATTACTTGCCATTAAGGAAATTTCTGGATTACTCTGTATAATAGAGACCCCATGCTCAGTTTTCTGAGTATTTTCAGAAATCTGCAAGAACTTAGGTGAACTTGGCATAATTTTGGCTATAAGGGAAGGCAAACAGAATCAGAGTTTTAGCCAAAGATAAAAAGGTTAAACTCTGATACGTATGATGGGCTTGGAGAGTATGCGGATAACATTATACAAAATGGTAAGGTCTGGAAAGCTGCGAGAGAGAGGAGCATTATAGGCATATGAACTGAAATAGTTATTTGTAATCAAACAGACCGAAAAATAATAACCAAAAAAATAAACTGGAAGAAGTAGATGAATAAAAAACCATGCAACTCATATGAACAAAAAATATTTAAAAAAAACCCACAACACAACAAGCAGCATGGCAATTTCCAGAGACGCAGCATGCTTGAATGCTTGGCAATTGGCCAAAAACTCACTTAACCACCTCTCTAGTACAAAAATGTAACCCTACTCTATATGGCAGTTTGATTGGAGAACTTCAATAAATTTTTAGATTCATGCCCACTAATATGGTACCTACACATAGTTGCAGTTAACTTTCGGGATAGTCCAGATTAGCGTAAACAAACCAGAAATTTAATAAGGACAGCTCGGTTACCAATTCACTTGGTCTATCTTTACAAATCTATAGAATGCCTCAATCTTCTTTACGGTGCAGAGAGCTACTGATCACAAGACAAACCATAAAAAAAAACTAAAAAGAAGAGTATTGTCAGAATATAGAAGCTAGGATCTCCAAGGTCACCTCCCCTCAGACTTCACCAGCTGTGAGAAAACCCTACTCATTGAAACACCAGACAGATCATCCACACTTGAAGCTTCAAACTGTGCAGCAGAAACACTCACGTCATGGTTGAAATTGTTGATTTGTGGAGAGAGTTCACCAATCATATTGGTACTGTTTTCTTCAGGATCACCTTGAACAACAGCTTCTTGAAGTTGGAGGGCATACTCCAAATTCCACAAGACATCTCCCATAGAAGGCCTGTCAACACCAAAGTCAGCCAAGCATTTTTCAGCAGTTTCTCCAAACTTTCTAAGAGAATCGGGTCTGATCTTTCCTGCAAGTGTTGGATCTATGATTTGCTCCAATTGCCCTTTTTTCTGCCATTTCATTGCCCATTCTGCCAAGTTCACCATTTCCCTAGGAAGAGACGGATCTATGACAGGTCTTGCACAAAGAGCCTCAAACAACACTACCCCAAATGAATAAACATCTGACTTTTCGGTTAATTGTTGCCTCCTGAAATACTCAGGATCAAGGTACCCAAAACTCCCTTTGACTGCTGTGCTCACATGCGTCTGATCAATTTCAGGCCCAGTCTTTGATAGCCCAAAATCAGCAACTTTGGCCATGAGGTTCTCATCAAGCAGTATATTTGCAGACTTCACATCACGGTGTATAACTGCTTTAGCATAGCCAGTGTGAAGGTAATGAAGTCCTCTAGCTGATCCAATGCATATCTCAAGTCTCTCTTTCCAACTTAAGCTAGGGAGACCTGAACCATAGAGGTGACCCTTCAGAGTTCCCTTCTCCATATATTCATATATTAAGATCATTTCATTCTTTTCATCACAATACCCAATCAATGACACCAGATGCCGATGGCGGAACTGAGACAGCATTTCAATTTCAGTTCGGAACTCAGCAAGCCCCTGCTGGGACCGAGGATTCCCCCTCTTAACTGCCACTTTAGTGCCATCACTTAATTCTCCCTTGTAAACTTTCCCAAAACCACCTATCCCAATAACCCAACTCTCATCAAAATTGTTTGTAGCCTCCTGAACTGCCACAAAAGGGATGCGATACCCAAAGTTTGAAGCAGCACTAGTTGTCGTGCCATTAGAATATTTACTTCCCATTGTGTGAGAAGTTCCATCATTGATGGATAAGGGAACCCATGTCTTTGAATGGCCTTGTCTTGCCAAACGTCTTCTTTTGCACAATACAAAGAAAAATCCAGCCAAGACCACTGCACTGAGTGTCCCAAGAGTCACACCCACTATCATACCAACTTTCTTTTTTGAACTCAAACCAGAAGTACTAATCACAATTGCTGCTGCACTCAGACTACCCTTAGAATCACTCATTTTCATGATCTCCAGACCATTTAAAATGGCGTTGGGGTAATCAGTGTTTAGAGTAGAAGGGCCAATACTCACACGGATTTTATTGCTGACAGTTGAGGCTGTAACCAAATCCTTATAATATGGAGCAGCCAAAAGATTATTATTTATTATACTAAGATCAAGATCCTTAGCAGCAAACCAGGAGTCGATGTAAGCATTGAAGTAGAGTTCGTTTAGACCTCTACTCACTATATCACAAAAGTGAAGTCGGACAAGGTACTGAAATCCAGGATCCACATCAAACAACCAGGACACATTGAAATTGCTACGGGGGTCACTGCTTGAGTTCATCTCCGTGAGAGTACCATAGACAGTAGGTGGGGCCATATTTTCTGTTGGCCCACCTTGTACATAGTTAACAGCACCAATATTAGAAACATCAGCGGCAAGGTTAGGTTGCACTAGGAAATTTTGGTCTGGAACCCAAGTTCGATGAAGGGTATCATTTTCAGAAGAAACCGTTGGACCACCCATGTTAACCCTCCAAACTGTCTCCAGTGCCTGTGTCAACAACCCAGAGTAACTCCCTAATGGATTTAGGATGAAAGCATCATCAGCAATGAGGTCATCGGGGACTGAAACAACTTCAATGGCATTCACAAAAGCAGTGGAATTGCTGGAAGGGGTAAAGGTGATCACAAGGGTGTCCGAAGTCACACTTACAGAGTATTCCTTCATAACAGGATTTTTCTGCACACTGAAGTTACTGAGAAGGATATTATTTTGGGTGGTAACAGCAAAATTTGCAGTACTCAAATTGTAATTTTCATATACGAATGGATAGAAATAAAGACGGATCCAATGTCTTCCCTTTCCGTTGATTGAAAATGTGTACTTTGAGGATCCACTGAAGACTCTTGCCGTTTGATAGAGAGGTGAATCGGCAAAGGAAGTAATTGATTTTGAAGGGGTATTGGCAAGAATATCACGTTGGGTAGACAAGAGATTCTTATAGAACCTATCCGCCGTGAAAATGCGTTTACCTACTGAAGTATTGGCAGTTGCTCCACAGTCTATAAGGTAATTGTCTACAGGAACGAAGCTGGCAGAAAAGCATAGCAAGGGCAAAATTGATAAGGCGCAGATAAAGAAGCCAAATTTTCTACAATCCGTCATCTTGGCGTCTAGGATTAGGAAAGACCAGTGGGGTGTTCTTTAGTTTATCCTTTAGCAGCTTTGAAATTTCTACAATCCTAGGGCTCTGGTACAAGCAGGAGAAAAAGAAGAAGTAATGAACATCTATTATCAATCATAAAATCACCGACGTCAAAAACACAGAAATAGAAATGAGAAAGGAAGAAGATAGTACCTTTAACACTCTTCAGAGCTGCACCAGAACCAGAAGACCCAAATATGCAAGCGAGAGCAGAAGACAAATCTGGAGTATCCTTTTGTTATTTGAAAGAAATTCAATGAAAATAATAAAAGAAGAACAAATGCATGTTCAACAAGAATCTAGCTCAGCACAGGTTGGTATTAACTCGACAACCTTAGCTATTGTGTTGACATATTCATAGATTCATTATGCATTAATTTATTAAAAAAACTTCAACAAAAAAAAAGAAGACAGAAACAGAGTCAAAAAGGGTTGGAGGAAGATTGAAAAACCATCTCAAGCTATACAGGGCTTACCTGGTTTTGGGTAGAAAATATGATGGACGAGTCTCATCTCCGATAGAGAAAAAAAGAAGTAAAGTGGGAGGAAATAAATTAGAGGATTAAGTAGGTAAGTCGCTCAAAAGCAATAGAATTTATGGCTACGGTGAAGATTTATTGCTATTGTGATGATCTTCAGAAGCAGAGTAACAGATGCCTGTTTCACCCACTTGTGCGTGTGGGCTCGCTCTGAGCATGAATGAACTGGAAAATGGAAATGAGGAGCGTGAGGTCCCGCTGCCGGTGCTTCTTCGCAAAAGTAACTGGAGAAAGAATAAAAAGTAGGAAACTGTTTTTTTTTTCAGTCGAAAGAAACTGTTAAATGAACGGAAGAGTAATCTTATCACGTAAAAATGAAGTTTGCCATGAAGTACATATTTTAAATTGGCACTTTAATAATTAAATTTTTTATAATGATATTAAAATATTAAAATATCATTCTTAACATATCACAAAATGATTTATTCTCATAGAAAATAATGTCCAAAATATCATTTTTTTTCTCAAATATTAAGTGTTATCCTTAATGACCTTGCTAATTAAATGGTGATAAAATAAAATTTATATTACTTCTAATTTACATTGCACTAAACTTTTAACGGCAAAAGATAAAAGAAAATATTAATCCTTATATAAATATAAACTATGAAAAACATATCCTTTATTGAATATTATGAGAGTATCACACAAAAATTAACAAATAATTGGTAACATTCTTAATTAATTTTAATACGTGAAAACGATTTTCGAACAGACATCATTAATCTATCCACTAAAATTAAAACTATATAGTTACCTATAAATATCATATATGCAGAAGTCACATGTTACAGCCTAACAGGTATCTGCCATTCGCCAACAGATAATTAGTTGTGTTCATCATTTAAACAGCTGTTTTGAACTATTAATAATTAGATTTATTAAAGAAAATAAAAGAGATTATTCATTTATTCTCCCATAGTCTTAGAACAAGATAATGGGATTAAAATAAATGAAAAGAGAGGTGGCAAAGGCAAAGAGAATGAACGAAGGAAATAATGGAACGCGCGTGGGGAATGGCGATGTTGATGCTTGATACATGAGTGTTTGAAAACGTACACGCCTGCAATGTGTCGTTCTATGGTTGGCAAACGTCATGTGAATACCTAATCCCTTTTTTTTTTCTTTTTTAAATAATAACTCTATTATTTTAGTGAGTATGGATTCAATAATTAGATCTTATAAAACTTTATTTATTCTTATCAAATATGAAAATTTAAATACACCATAGCCAAATTAATCCAATAGTGGTTTTTGAACTCTCCTAAAATACTAAAATATAATTTCAAGCAATTAGTACCCGTTTGTAACAATTTTTTTAGGAAAAGCACATTTAAAAAAAATTATTTTTGACAAAAAATGATCATGTGATTAGGTTTTTAAAAGAATATATAAGCATTTAAAAAAAACAAAAACTTATGCTTTTTTAAAACTAAAATTTGTTTACTTTTGAAAGCAATAAAAGAGAGAAAAAAATAAAATATTAGTAATTAATTTTTAATTTAAAGTATTTTTTTAATTACTATATTTAAATATAAAATAATTTTTATTTTAAATAAAATATCTTCTAATTAAAATATCTTCAAAAAATCATTTTTTTTATTCCATCCAAACAAGCTCCAAATATATAAGTAAAAATAAATATATAATGTGTGATTATATATATTTTTATATGTTTAAATTTTATACCAATATTTTAGGGTGGTAATGATTTTTTTAAAATTTAACTTAAATGATATATTTTTAATTGAATTAAAATAATAAATTAATTAAAATGTTCATAAATAAACACCTTTGTCCTCGCACTAGAAAAAGAAAGTACCTTAATGCGTATATCATGGCACTTGCTAAGGAGAAAGATAAAGTAAAAGAATGAAAGAAGGGACAAGTAAGTGCCGTATCATGTATGGTTTGTCAGTTTCTCGACAGCGTTGATCTCACTGTCTAAATTCCATAATATAGTAAAATACTAAAATTGATGTTTCCCCCAAACAATATAATATTAAAATGTGAATTCTAATATTTTTAACTAAAATATAGCGGAGCTACTGCTATTGATACATTACACATGCATGTTCTGACGTCCTAGTCAGACTCAACTCGCTCAAATATATGTCTGTTTTGTGAATTAGAGTACTAAAATTTTACAGGATTTTTAAGATTTTTCATTATCTTATTATTTTGTTGGCATCTCCAAAAATTGTGACTTAGTGAAAAGTCATAAAAATCCTGTGAAATTATGATATTTTAGTTGATAGAACAGATAATATATTCTGAATACATGTAATATTAAGTATAAATTTATTATAAAATAATAAATAAAACCATTAGATAATCACATAATTTAAGAAAAGTAGTATTTTTAAATAATCTATTAATTACACAAATACTTGTACAAGAATATCTCTTGGTTTGAAATAGTTGACTTAAGAATAAAGTTGTATAGATCATATGAAATTGAGTATATAATTATAAATTTAAATTTTATTTTTGTAAATTTTCTAAAGTTAAATTGCAAAATAAATATATCTTTTATGGCTTTTTTTTAATCTTTACGGGTGAATATATATTTTAAACCGAATAAAGAAATGAGTTACTTGAAATATACGAAAATGGTATCTTACTTTTTTCTTTATTTTAAGTTTTAGTTATATTTAGCTTTCCTTTAATACCTGACAGTATAAAAAATTAAATCCAAAAATTTTGTTAAACATCTCGCCTGCCATTTCCTAAAAGATAATATAGTTAAAAAATTGTCATATCATATCATATTATTTATATTATATTATATTTAATAAATATAAATTATATATTTTAAATAAAATTGAATTATTTTAATATTTTTAATTTTAACAAATATATAATATATAATTATTATATAAATAAGGAGACATGTGTGAACATTTCTCCCTTGCGTTTGGACTTTTGAGGTACAGTGACTGAGTAAAAGTTTCAACTTTCAAAGCAACGGCTATAGGTAGAGAAAAAGACTTTTTTTTGTGAAAAAGGAATGTTATTTTTATAAATAAAATTATTGATAGATTTTTATAATTATTTTATCTCTATATATATATATATCTTAAAGTTTTGTTACTAAATATAAAATTTGTTTATAAAATTTATAAAAAGTACAATTGAAGGGCATAAAAAAAGGAAAGTATTATTATTAAGGATAAGGTTGAAGGTATTGATTTTTTATTTTTTGTTTTGATTTTATTTATTTTTTTAGTATTAATTATTTATGTTTTATATTATTTATTTTTTAAATTTTTGTATATTATTTATGTATACATTTAAAAATTTTTAAAATTTTTTTAAAAATATATATGATATAATAAATAATTAATTAATATCAAAAAATATAAAATAAAAATGAAAAATAAAAACAAAAAATAATAAAAATAAAAAATACACCTTTAATTTTATTTGATAACCTCAACGTAGGATGAAGTTTTTCTGAAGGGAGAAGGATAATATACACATATAAAAAAAACAAGCGGCTTCAGGTATTTGCACGTGTCCTACCAATCCAGTTGAAACTTGAAGAATTACGATTTTCAGAACCATCAACATCAGGGAGCTTTCAAAATGTCGTGATTTTTATGCACATTTTTTGTGAATCAGTATTTTCTTTTTATGTGAATCACAAGAATATTTTGAAATTAGTGGATGCAATGTTTAAAGAGACCGAATATTATTAAAAAAAAAGAATGGGTACTATGAAAGAGATTATTTTTAAATTATATTTAAATATAACAATTATTATATGTATATTTCTTTCTTTCAATGGTTAAATCAGGTAATTATTTTTATTTAATCTAATAATTAAAAAAATACATTCAACAATTATTAAATAGAATAATATACATGTAGCTTAAAATAGAATATCAAACTTTTAAAAGAATTTGAAGAGTTGACTGTGCCCCCGCCGCGCGGTCACAAAACGCGGCTATCCAGCACTTAAGACATAGCTGTGTCTAGGAATGAGAACGCGCATTCCCAACGTCTTTGGTGGTTAGATTTTGATGGTTGCTTATGAGATTTGTTTTTTGTGTCCTAATAAATAAGTAATTTAACCTTTGATTAAATTTTTTTTACAAGTATATTATATTATACATGTCGAAAAATATTTATTTTTTGAGTGAGATATTTTAATTTAAAAATTAATTTATTTTTAAGAGAAGTTTAAATTTTTTATTTCTCTCATAATAAAAAAATTCAAAGTTATTTGTTTATGTTAATAAAATAGAAAATCATTTTTTCAAATAAATTGTTAGCGTGTAATTTTGCCGCTGAAATACAAATAAGCACCGTCTAGCCTTTAGTATCCGCTCTCCACCTGTCACTCAAATGATTAAAAAACTTATTTTACGTCTTTAAGTGGTGCAGTTTTTTATTTATTTTTTTTAACATTAATTAATTATTATTTATTTCATATAATATTTTTTAAATTTTATTTATTATTTATTTATAAATTTTAAAAATTTTAAAAATTATATAACATAAACAATAATTAATTGATATAAAAAAATTAAAAAAAAAATTAAAAAATGTAGCCTACCACTATTGTATTGTAGTAATATTCTCCATCTTAAAATTTCAATAATATGAACGGAATGTCATAAAAAAAGGGGCAACATTATTCTATAATTCTAAATAATATTGCACATTTTTATTTCTTATTTTTATCTTAATTTTTTATTTTTATATTAATTAATTATTTTTTATATAATATAATATTTTAATATTTTCTTATATTATTCATTTTTAATATTTCTTATATTATTCATTTATAAGTAAACAAATTAAACAAATTTTAAAAATATATAACATAACAAATAATTAATTAATACTAAAAAATAAAAAATATTAATAAAAATAATATAAGATAAAATATAAAAAAATAAGAAATAAAAATACCATAGAACTCCTTATATATTATATCACATTATTTGTGCAAATATTTAATAAAAATTTTAAATGAAACTTAATTATTAATGATAGTACACTCAAAGTAAAATATATTTTTTTATTTAAAATTTATATAAAATTTATGTTTATTAAATATATTTTAAAAATAACATAGTACTCTTTGTATCGTGGTCCTAACCTCTTTCCCATTATTTACCTTTAAAGATAAACAGTTTATGTAACTAAAAAAAATTAAATAAGTATCTGCCAAAACGGAAACAGCCGGATTGTTCATAATATGAATAGTAACTTTGTTGTTCCATGCATGTGTCATGTGTGTATTGATTTTTTGTTTAGTTTATAATAATATTTACTATTATACAAAAATATTTAAATATACTTAATGAATATTAATAATAACTATATAAGGTATTTATACATTTTTATTACGAAAAATATTATCCTATATTGAACACAAATAATCTTTTAAATTATCCTTTTTTGTTATGAGACGAGTTATTGGCATGTGAGTTAAAGTTCATTAGCTAAGTATGAGAAATTTGAATAAGTTAGAGAAGGTAAAATAACTTACCGGCTAAGTGCCATATAGCCTCATCATGTCCGAGAAGAAATTTAGTTAGCCTAATTTTATTCTTGAAAACATGTTTATAAGGGAGATAATTATCTCTACTTATATCTTTAATCAATTTATATATCTAATGTGAAACTTTACAATATTTGTTTTCACTTTAGAGCTAGTGGGTGCATTATTTTTTTAATTATAAAATAGGTTCATGGATTATCTTCTTTTTTTATGGGTAATCTAGTTCTGATATTAAGAAAAAATTTAATAAGCTTAACTCTATTATTAAAATCATGCTTATAAGAGAAATGATAACCTATACTTATATTTTTTATGAAATTACCTTAACGTGGGACTTTCTAATAGCGAAAAGGCCATATGGACTGAGCTCTATAATGAGTTGAGTATCCAATTATTGATTTGTTAACTCTACGCTTATTGTGGGCTTGATCCCTTTAATCCCACCGTAATTGGGCTTGACGTAGCCTCCTAATCTCTCATTTTGCATAGAATCACAGTCTAAGTTATACTCCGCTTAATCCAATGGGCTGGTTTAAGGATTTGGATTAGAATAACATGATAGGATTAATTAAGAAAAAAACATTATTACTCAATGAGTCATTAAATTCTTACATGATATTTCATAAATACTAAATTCTTATTGGTATCGTGCTTTACATTTTTACTCTCTAAAAATTTATAATTTTGTTTCATTATAAACAATATTATGTAGGTATAAAAAATGTTTATTATATTATTTAATTATAAAAAGTCTTGTAATTTGTTATAATTAATAATTTTTTTTAAAACAAATCGTGCATCATACTATTTACCATATAAGAATTTGCTACTCAAATGAGGTACCATGTAAAAATTTACAATTTTTTTTTTCAAAAAGAAATATGTATTGATTCATAATAAAAAAAGTAAGTAAGACTTTTTTTTTTTTGTCTTCCATAAGTGAATTAGTTGGGATGATAAATTGATTTAAACACTCCTTAATGGTAGCGCTAACAAAATGGACTCAACCCAATGGAGACCGAAAAAAAGTAGGATTAGGCCCTAAAATTATTAGCTCGAAATAATTTTGGCTTTTTTGGCTTCGCCCCAATCGGGCCAATAGCCTGAACCGTGCCGAGCCGGGTTTGCCTGGCTGGCCCGTTCAGCCAACCAGAAAAATATTAAATTTAAAATTTGTATTATTAGTTACAAAGATATGATTGTGGCTTAGTGGTTGGAATATTTTATTTTGACCATGGAGACATAAATTTAAATCCTAGCATTCACACTACATAGATTTTTTTAACTTTTTCTAATTATTCTTCTTAAATTGTATTTCTTTTATAGTTTTTGCTTCTCAAAAATATTAATACTTTGAATGTCTTTTTGATAATAATTTTATTATATAACAATATTTAATAAAATTTATTATTTTAGTATTTATTATAAAATGGAAAGGGGTATCCACAAATTCACATTTCATCATTTGTTATGTTCTATAGAAGACTGCAATTGAATTATTTTCAGCGCAAAAACGCTTTCAGTTTCGTGTCATTTTGATAGAAAATGTGCATTGTATTTATTTATGAAAAATCCAACACATAAATGAAAGAAAACAACAAAATAAATCAATTTTTATTTATAAACTTGGGTTATTCACTAAATACAAGTAATCAAATTCAATCACCATAGTAAAAATTGTTCTAATTAGGAAACCAACATTTACAGGCTTAAATTTTTTTTATACAAAAAGATTAAATTTTTATTTGTTTACTTCTCCAAAGTCTAATATATTTCCTTCCAAGAGCATATCTAATTAAGCTGTTGCAGTAGGAAGCAAGGTTAGGAAACTCATATTGGAGTTCACTGCTTTCATGGTATCAAATATTAGCTACTTTGTCTGAAACTTCAACCTAGCATACAACTTCAATAATTAGTGACATTTCTTTAACATGAAATTAATATATATATATATTTTTACACAAAATCATAATGATGATTAATGAGCTAAACTTATGTTTTTATAAAAAAAATATGATTTTTTTTTATTTAAATTTAATAAGTAAAAAAATATTAAGTTAGTCCGAAACTCGATGAACAGGCATATAATTAGGCTGAGTTGACAAGTTCGGATATAAAATTGGGCCAATCTGTCATAGCCTAAATATGATGACTAGCCTAACAAGAGGGCTGGGCCAGCTCTACTAAATGATAATGGTAAAAATTATATTATCCTTCTTGTTATTATATTATTAAATATTATCCTTGTGAAGGCAGTTTTGTTACAACACAAGTTGTGCTACAAGCCTACAACACATGATTATTTAATGATTAGTTCTATTGTCCTACTATAAGTACATGGATTTTTTGTTTCAAATTTTATTTTATAATAATAAGGATTAATTTTATTATCAAATAACATCCAAAATATTATTTTATAATTGAAAATATAATAAACTACAAAACTCACAACAAAAATATCAAATCTCGAATTGCAAGCAATAGATATAGATGAAAATATTTTTTTTATAAATAATGAATCAATAGTTTTTTAAGGACTAGACTATCCTCTTTCAAATTTATTTTTTTAATTTTTGGTTTTAATTAATTTTTTATTTATAATATTAATAATATTTTTTTGAAAATTTTAAAAATGATTTTAATTTTTTAAATATATGATTTTTTAATTATTTTAATTAATAATTAATTTGTCATTATTAAAAAATAAAAATAAAAACAAAACTTTTTAAATGGAGCGGCGGTATCACCCTGCAATCAAGCTTTTTATATTTTTTATTTTAATAAAAAAATGTGTGGGGTCCATATTTCAAAGTGGCGAATCTCTATTAGCAGTCGGGCCCCGCTGCAGACAAACCTTCACTCCTGATTTATCATACTTATCTATCGTCCCAACATTTTCCTCCTTTGCGACTTCTCGCTCTCTCGCTCGCTTTCTTATTTGGATTTAGGGCATCCAGCTCGCTCTTTTGACTCAGGCCTGTAGCTCTTCCTTTATCGCTGATCTGCTCTTCAGGTATTCTCTCTCTCTCTCTCTCCTCTTGCGCTTCGCCGTCTCAGTCGCCTACACCGAGTTGATCTCTACCCCTCTCATGTTCGATCTAGCTTGGTTCCGTCTTCATCAATTTTATTCGTTTCGATCCTCGTTCTGAATCACAGTTAAAAAAAATTCGTGGCTGAAACTTATCAGGCTCGCTATTAGGGTTTTTGTAGGAACTCGCTATATTTTAGAGGTGAATTTTCAGTTAGGAATGTCAGAAGCCGTACATTATATTCTTCCACTGCTTATTTGTTAGGATTAAGTTCTTCATGCTATCATGATTCGCTCTAGTAAAATTTCTATATAACCAATGGTAATATGGCTAATTAATTTTTCAATTCTGAAAGAAATGAGGAATATACACTTACATCGTTGATTGATAGGAGGTTGATTTCGTATGAGAGTCCTGGCGAAGCATGTATCTGCGAGTTTAACTATTCGTGAAACAGTTATTCAAGTATATATGTAATGCGATTTCTAGTCTCTTGCTTTATCAGTATGTCATCATTTATCGACTATCTGAATTCTAAATGGACTATACTATTTTTCACTGCTATCAATGAACAAATGAGTTATACTTGCAAATCAATTCAAAATGTTGTCCTACGAGTTTGTACATCCTTAGTACATCTTAAAGGTGGGCAAAATAGTTGATAATCTAATTCAAACTACAAATTTTAATGTAATGACAGAAGAACATACAGCCCTAAAGATATTTTACAGCTTCTAATATATAGTCCTCAAGCTATGCACGTGTTTTGATACAAATTATAGAGACAAATGCTATGGCTTAAACATACTACATATTCTTCTTTGAAAGGATTAAATGGCATACACTGTTATCCTTTGCAGGTTGTTGAGTGGTTTTCAAGGAAAAGCTCTTCAGATTGTCGGTTGACTGAATACAAGGGAGGAGTCTTTTCAGCAAAGGGATGACTTTTTGAGTGACCTTTTGAAATCCATGCAATGTCGGGGTTACTCAATGTATTTCCTCATGTCCATTACAACTTTTTTGTTTTCTTTTTCCTCCTCTAGAAACTATTAGCAACCATTGGTATGGTACTATGGTTTTCACTCTTGTAATTCATGGCTACCAAATTGTTGATCCATAAGACCATCAGTCATCATACAAGTTTACTTGTAACTGTGAGTAATTTACTATTTTAATATATTTTCATTGAAAAGGCTATTTTCTCACTTGATTGAAGTAGCTGGCTTATATTGGGATATGCACTTCACTACTGCTTTTGTCCTCAATAAAGAGGACACAATTCCAATTTCTATATTTTGATAACGTATAGTTTAATATGCTGGGCACTTCTGATCAATGAACTAATTGGTAAATAATGTATTGCATTCAAGCATGATGGCATGATGCTGACTTTTTTTTTAGTTAAAGTAATATCGGTTGCCTTTTGGTTATCATTTGTTGCTACAAGCTTCACATTTTACTGAATAGTGGTTGTTACTTGTTAGCATGTTTCATGAACATTTTCTATTTAACAAATTTTAGAAATCTGAGCTATTTATGAGGAGCTATCCATAAGAAAGTGGCAGCCTATGAAGCACCGGTACTTAAAAAATAGAGCCATATTGTGTCCGATACATATTGGATACTCATATTAGATACGATAAGACACTTTAATTTACATATAAATACAACATATTTTGTAATGTTGCGATATCCATATCGTGTCGTATATCATATCTGTGTCAGCGTATGTGCTTCTTAGGCAGCAGCTATATAAATTTTAGTTTATCTGGTATGACTCTCTAACTTTTATGTTAGTCTTGAATTTTGTAAGATGTTGATTCTAACTTCTGGCTGTTATTCCTTTTGGCATATCTTGACCATCAATGTAAATTGTAATAGAGTTCTTTTTGCAGTCTTCTCTGAACGGATCTGCTTCAAATCTTCCAGATGGTACTGGGCGGTCTTTTGCCACATCATTCTCTGGTCAGTCTGCTGCATCTTCCCCAGTTTTCCATCACACAGGTGGGGAAATTTTGCTTGATTTAATCAGTTTTGTCCCCCATTTAGTTTTATAATTGCTAGGTTCTTGCTGCAGGATCTATTCAGGGATTGCACAATATCCATGGGAGCTTTAATGTTCCCAACATGCCAGGTACACTCACATCAAGAAATTCAACATTAAATAGTATTCCATCTGGAGGGGTTCAACAACCTACCGGTAGCCTGTCTAGTGGAAGATTTGCGTCAAATAATCTTCCTGTTGCTCTATCACAGGTATCTGTGCATGTATTTATGGATAGACATATTTGAGACTACTAACTTAAATTTTGAGTATATTTTCTCCTCTTCTATGTGCTTTCTTTTTCCTCTGTTGCATTAATTACAATTTTTTCTATCTCTCTTGTCAATCATTTTTGCAGCTAACTCATGGAAGCTCTCATGGACATTCCGGAATCACTAATAGAGGAGGTATAAGTGTTGTAGGAAACCCTGGCTTTAGTAGTAGCACAAATGGAGTTGGCGGTTCTATTCCTGGGATTCTTCCAACGTCTGCTGCAATTGGTAACAGAAATGCTGTTCCAGGATTGGGTGTATCCCCAATTTTGGGAAATGCGGGTTCTCGAATTACAAGTTCTATGGGAAACATGGTTGGTGGGGGAAACATTGGGAGGAGCATAAGCTCTGGTGGAGGATTGTCGGTGCCTGGTCTTGCTTCTCGTCTAAATTTAAGTGCAAACAGTGGATCTGGTGGTTTAAGTGTGCAAGGACAGAATCGATTAATGAATGGTGTGCTTCCACAAGGTTTACATTGGTTATTTTCATCTTTTGTGTCAGTTGAAGAACTGCTTGTTCTATGAAATATGCACTTGAATGATTTATATGTTTGATGTATGTTGAATACTTAAGTTTTTTCCCTTGAATATTGAGTTGATTTTATTTATAAGGTGTATGCGACTTTGTGGTGATAACATCTTCTTGATTCAGGATCCCCACAGGTAATCTCAGTGCTAGGAAATTCTTATCCTAGTGCTGGAGGTCCACTTACACAAAGCCATGTTCAAGCAGTAAATAATTTAAACTCTCTGGGGATGTTGAATGATATGAATTCCAATGACAGCTCACCTTTTGACCTCAATGACTTCCCTCAATTGACAAGTCGTCCCAGTTCTGCTGGAGGAACCCAAGGACAGTTGGGTATGTGAAGGAAAACGTTGTTTTACTTGTTATACTTGCCCACCTTCTACAATAAAGAATGATATAGGAAAAAAATTTCAGGTTCTCTACGAAAACAGGGTCTTGGAGTTAGTCCCATTGTCCAACAAAACCAAGAGTTTAGCATCCAAAATGAAGATTTCCCAGCTTTACCTGGATTTAAAGGTGTAGTATATCATTTGGCTCAGATGTGTTACCTCATTGGTTTTGAGTTTGTTGTTAGGAGTTTGGGTCCTATCATTATATTGTAGAATCTTCTGTTTTGGAGTCTCGAGTATGTAAACATGGAGAGTATATTGTGATTTAAACTTTTTTATCTTTTGAAAGGACTTCTTGTGGCATATGAATGATTACTTTCTTTGCTTAGCTTCATTGCATTTATTGCTTGTGCAATCTTTATGCAACATGCATAAATATTTTGTCACCTTATTATTTTGGTTGGTTATGATTGGCATAGGTGCTCTTAGTTTCTGTATTAGCTTTAGACCGGAATGACCTGTTTTGCATTTAACGAGGATGCTTTAATGTCTCTTAAATGTTGCACATGCACAATGACAAAATATTTTCATGAATTTGTACTGATGAATCTTTGATTGCTTGATTGGAATAACATCTTACTAGTGTTCTGCAATTGATGAATTTCTAATTATTTTTGGTCACTCATGTTTGTGCATACCACTTGGTTTGAGTGGAAATTGGTCAGTTGCTTTAGCATTTGTTTTTTATTATATTAGTTTTTGCACAGGTGGTAATGCAGATTATGCTATGGATATGCATCAGAAAGAACAACTTCATGACAATACTGTGTCCATGATGCAATCTCAGCATTTCTCTGTGAGTTGCATGTTCTAAAAGATTGAGGAATCATGTCTACAGTTATAAGTTATGTCTTAAATATTGAGAGAGAAATCTGTTCTCAGTCTTGTGTGCTTTCAATATCAGATGGGAAGGTCTTCTGGTTTCAGCTTAGGGGGAACATATTCATCACATCGTCCTCAGCAGCAACAACAGCATGCTCCTTCAGCCAGTAGTGGTGGTGTCTCCTTTTCGTCTGTAAACAATCAGGATCTTCTCCATCTTCATGGGTCGGATATATTTCCATCTTCACATTCAACCTATCATTCACAGGTCTGCTAGTTTTAGTGCTGGTTGGTTTTGCTGCTCTTGTAATTGAGGGCACTTGTTCTGTATTACAAAGCACACATTGTTTCCTTAAGTATTTTATGTCTTGCTGTATGAGGTGCTCATTTGAACTGAAATTTTATATGTTCTCTATATGTCTGTATAAAAGCACTGAAGCAAATGTTCCTGACATTTTAATCACTTATGTATAATGGTTTAGACCAGTGGACCTCCTGGCATTGGATTAAGGCCTCTAAATTCTCCAAATACGGTTTCTGGTATGGGATCATATGACCAGCTCATCCAGCAATATCAGCAACATCAGAACCAGCCCCCGTTTCGCCTTCAACCAATGTCAGCTGTAAATCAGTCTTTCAGGGATCAGGGCATGAAGTCCATGCAGGCTGCCCAATCTACTCCAGATCAATTTGGTTTGCTTGGCTTGTTAAGTGTGATCAGGATGAGCGATCCTGATCTGACTTCTCTTGCACTTGGAATTGATCTAACAACACTTGGGTTAAATTTGAATTCATCGGAAAATCTTCACAAGACCTTTGGGTCTCCATGGTCTGATGAACCAGCTAAGGGTGATCCAGAGTTCATGGTTCCACAATGTTATTATGCTAAACAGCCACCTGCCTTGCATGTGAGATGCTCTTTATGATGTCTTATAATTCCACTGTGCCTTTTTTCTTCCTGTTCTGTGTGCTAAGATCTATTTTTGGGTGATGCAGCAAGGTTATTTGTCAAAGTTTTCGGTGGAAACACTGTTTTACATGTTTTACAGGTGCTTTTTAAAAGTTGAATCTTGTTTGCTTTGCTATTGACTTGTGGGAAATTATTGTTAGGTTATAATTATTATCTTTTTTGCAGTATGCCCAAAGATGAGGCCCAATTATATGCCGCGAATGAGCTGTATGCACATTTCCTCCTATGCATTCTTTTGTTCCTTGATCAATTTTTTCTTTATTTGTGTGTGTGATTTTGGATAAGTTCCGAATATTTTGCTTCTGTAGTAAATACTAATGAGGTATTGTTCTTACTCAGTTACAATAGAGGCTGGTTTTATCACAAAGAGCACCGTTTGTGGTTTATAAGAGTTCCCAACATGGAGCCACTTGTTAAAACAAATACGTATGAGAGAGGATCTTATCACTGTTTTGATCCAAACACATTCGAAATGATTCGCAAGGTTAGATTTTGTATATATATATACTGTATCTATTAACATCCCAACCTCCCCCCAAAAAAAGTCATTTTGTTTCTTTTTTTTTTTGACCTTTTTTTTGGGATTTTGTTCAATTTTTAGGCTTCTAATGTGCAACCTTCTTGCAGGATAATTTTGTTGTTCATTATGAAATGATGGAAAAACCAGCTTCTGCCTCAGCATTGAGGGGGAAGGGAAATCTATGATGTAAAGTTTCAATTCATGTTTTATTTGTTAGAACGTAAGTCATTTTTCGCCCTAGTGTTCCTTCAATTTGGCTTTTCTCATACCGATCTTTTTGCATTGACCGACCCGGTTAGTATTATCTGCCCTTTTTCTTCCTATCCTAATATAACCGATAATTATCATTGGCACGAGGTGAGACATAATGCATCTGAGATAGTTACACCTTTTAAATGATTATATATGTAATAGCAATACATCAAATTCTAATAGCGAGAAACGATGATGCCAGGGCAGTCCTAAGTGAAGTCCAGTTAACATTGAATGGTGCGAAATCAATGTTGTATTTAGATTAAGAGGTTGAGCTGGTCATGGGTTAAGTTGGGTCGGGTTTAGGGTTTAGACTCAAAATAGTGGGCTTTATATGTGGGAGCTTTAGTCTAAATTTAAGTTCATATTAAATTTAGCCTATATTATTGGGTTAGGTTTAGGTTCAAGCTTATATGAAGCTCGAGCTTGATTTATTATATTAATTAATTTTTTTATTTTTGTAAGTGTGATATATATTTTAATATTATAATAATAATAATAATATTTTTTGTGATATGAAAATAGTTATAAAATTATAGGTAATAAATTTTTAATTTAAAAAATCTTCATATTCTTCAAAAGACTTATCTTTTTTAGCACACATCACTATCACTAATACCTCTATACCTAATTATTTATGATCTTAACATGGTTGGATCATAGTTAAACTAGTAATTTGTGAATTGTTACCAATCTAATTTTTAAAATATTTATTATTATAAAAGGTTACTTGTTAATAGGCATCCATTAAAATAACTTATATAACTCTTGTTAAGTTTTTTGTTATTTCAAAAGTGAAGTGGTAAAATGAAACATTTGCTGTTGTTGAAGTATAACGTATAGTAGGAAAACAAATTTAGAGATGACAATTTAATATATATATTTTATTAATTTTTGATACATGAATGAACTTAATTAGTAATATGATTACTATTAGATAAAAGACATTTAATTTATCTAACAATAAAAAAAGTGTCAACCAAATAGCATATCAGTACTTTATCAATATCAAAGAATTTTGAATCTTTTAAGAATTAAATAAGATTATTGTAAATAAAAATAAAAGTAAATAAATAGTAAAAATAACACAAGAAATAGAGGATGTCATCTGGCCATTAGATGGTGGCCCCATGTGATGATGCTTTTTCTTGAGTAATCTTCTAACTCAACACACGTGCATGCATCTTAAAGCTGATGAATTTTCCTTCTACGTTAACAAAATATTCGTGGTAATGAATGTGAAGACTGTGAAGAGGGGAAGGGAAAGGCTTTAGAGTCTCAGACACAAGAGGAAAGACTTCACGTCACGAAGAAAAAAAAGGGACTTCAAATTACTTGAACACTGTCTAGGCTTGGCCCGGACATATTTAATGTTAATAGGCTTAGGCCTGTTATAATAAAACAGGCAATTATGCTTGTTTAATTGAATATGGATATTCAACCCATAAAATTAGGCCAAGTATATCCATAGACATACTTGTCCCATGATCACCTTTAGTCAGTAATGGGGGATGATGTCACATTTTAAATGCTAACATCTAAAATTGTCTGATAACATCTTAACCATATCTTGCCCTTCCATTGATATATGAAGGTTCTGACTAGGTTTATCGTAGCAAACTTAAAGCGAGCTGGTATTAGTGTTTAGAAGGTTCCGAACAGGAGGACTAGGTCTTGATCCTTGTACCTAGCAGCATCAAGCGGTGAGAAATTGTAGAAATGGGTTGAGCTCTGGGAATGACATCTTCCTGTTTCTATTCTTTATAATTACACTCTGGTAATACCTAAGGCATTTATAAGATGTTTAGCTATAAATTGTTTTCAAATCAACAATCATTTTCCGTTAGTGTCTACACGTCTCAACTTCTGTTTACAATGCTCGGGAGACAGCCTTTACGAATAATCCATGCTAAAAAAATTACTACTACTAAGCACAGTCGATATATAAGCCTCCCTCACAAATATTTTGTTTGTTTACCAAGGAACAAATTACTAATATTTTGTTCGTTTGCCATACATGTATTAGGAGAAATAAATTATATGTAGCATCAAGAATGGTCTCTTTGTTACAAAGGGGATATTGAAAATGATACCATTCGTGAAGGATAATCTACGAAATGTGAAGGTTAAGGGAGCTAGTACACTGCAACAGCGGGATCATTAAAAGAGATGAGGAATAATTATCCAAAAGACTTCACTTATATTTACAATCTTTTACTACTAAATTTTTTAACAATTCTCAATTAAGAACGAAAATTTCCTTATCTTTTAGGGCATAAAGTTCAGGTTGAAGTCCTCATTTAAGTATAAAATATGAGGTTCCGTTATGAAAAAACTTTATTTTGGGTGACGGCTAAATCTAGTTAACATAAGCTAACAATTATAATTTTCCCAAACTGCCTAATCTACTTAATTATAGCAGCAGGCAAGAGGCAGTGAGGCAAATCCAGGAAAGGAAAATAAAAAATAACACGTCCCTACACCGAGGCTTGTGAGGTGCTCAAAACCAAGCTCTTCAGAGCCGGCATTTGACTCTCCAGAAGCTCCCTTTTACTCAAAATTCTATCAGATGAACAATCTTCTTCCTATCCAAAAAGGAAAAAACAGTTAATTACTATATATCATCCGTTTCTGTTCAAAAGTATATCTGAAATTCTAACTAATCTGCATATAATCCTTTTTGACTGTTTCGGCTTAGACTACAAGTTCGTTTTAGATACATTTTTGAGAAAGTTCTTCAAAAATTGCTTAATGATTTTCTTTTGCTGTTTGGAAAAAGCCTTTCAAAAAAAACAACCGAAGCTGTTTTTAGCAATTTTGAAAAACTATTTAAAAAAGAATCTAGAAAAGAGCTATTGCAAGAGCTAAAATCTGCCTAACTGAAACTCTCCTAAAAGGTTCTTGGACAAAACGCCCAAGTTTAATTCCAAAAGCAATTGCAAATTGAAATATGGAACGCAAATATTAGCTATGCCTATTGAATTAGAGCTTCTCTAAAAGCACTTTCCCAAAATCTCACAGGAACCCCGCTCCCTTAACCAAGCCTATTTGATACCTACCCCATTGAGCATGACAAGGATGCAGTTTGAATTTTGCTCAAAAGTGTGAACCATTAACTTTTATAGATCAATATGAAGCATATGAGAAGCCAAATGCATAATTATTAATTACTCACATCGCCAGTTGCAGCGGATAATAATGCCAAGAGAGTCACTGTAGTGGTCTGATATTCAGTTAAAATCTTGAATGCCGACTCATCTAGCTTATCCTGAAAACAATTACAAGTGAATGAACTCAGGGTTCTGGAGAATGTTATAAGAACTCAAATACAAAAACCCATTTCAATCTCCCTCTCTACCCCTCATCCAAACACACTTGGGGGTATATGAGACCGAGGGTGTATCTACAATTGGTGGGTTGCATATGGAGATGTTATCACATCTACTAGCTCAATATTATTCAATAATCCACTTGCCATATATGATATACTCTGCTCAGGACTAGGTTCTGTTGCATTGCTGACCATGATATATCCAAGGTAAGGAGTCTAGAGGGAATACCCGATCTACATGTATCTTGATTGGGTATCACCAGCAGGTCTTGTTATAATTAAACTTCACAATTTGCATCAACGTACATTTTACAGCTTTCAACTCAATTCATTTATCACTTAATGTTGACATAATCAATAAATAGGAAAAATATAATATTAACAGTTAAATTCTGGCTTTCCTTAGTTGATGACCTTTTAATGTGGTTATTATACTTAGTTATTATTATTTTTTTTTTTGCTAAAAGGTTATTATTCTTAATTTGGTTCAGACTTTTTTTTTAGCATCTGAGCAACATCATCAATTTTATTTATTTATTTGTCGATGCCTTAAATCTAAAACAACTGACAAAAAATAACATACCTTCAATTGAGAGATAGCAACAGAAATGGCCCTTCCAGGGGCTTGAAGAGCTTTGTGGTGAACCTATACATTAAAGCATCCATGTTTATGATTGGAAAAAGAGGGAAATAAAACAAAACCTTTCATGAAAGCATGAAAAGAAGGAAAAAAAACAAAGAATTTACCTGGATATAAAGTAAAGACACAACTTTTGGCAGAAGTGATACTGGGTCAGTCTCAGCAGAAATTTGAGATGTCAATTCCTGACAACAATGATGGAAGACATAACATTAAGAATGTCCACATAGTAGGAATTCATTTAAAAACTTGTGCGCTCCTACAACTTTTCTGTGGAATCATGTTGCGAATTAAAATAACTGAAAAAGAACTTGTTTAGCAGGTTTTTTGGTTGTTATCCAGCAGTACTGATCTGCATAGTTTTAATGCCACAACCAGCATCGTCAACATAGTAGCAAGAATATTTGTTAATCCAACCTCACACAAATTCTGGTCTGGGAATTTCTTACATAAATGTAAGCATTAGTACCTTACGATATGAATGTAAAAGCGTTCTTTCTAGTTTCTTGTCAAGCTTTTTCAAAGGCAACCCACTGGAAAAATTAAAAATCAAACCACATATCAGGTCAAACCAATGCTAAAGTTCCATGAACAAAAGTAGACATATTACCTCTCTTCTGTTACCACTCTAAAAGCATCCATGAATGTTTCCACCTGCTGTTGCATTGAATATTCAAATATTAGTCACACAATTAAGTAATCAAACAAAATAATGTGTTCAACGAAAAATAAGGAATTTCCAGCAGCTCAGCTACATAAATGTAGGCCACAATTAAGTGTAGTGCAGACTGGCCAATTTGACTGGAGAAAACTGGAAACTGACCAATGGCAGGTCCATGCACCCCCAACAAAACCATTTTTTCCTCAACATAAGCATCGACCTGCTGAACTGGTGCAGAGCCAGGTAATCAGAACAAACCAGTCATAGTTTACACAGTTCAAGCAGTTTAGCCTTTTATATATTTGCCCCCAGCTTTAGTGGAAAGATACCGTTTGGCACCCTGCAGAGATCACATGGCAGCACCATCAAAGGCTGCCATATCTTTCCTCTAAAAGTTCAGGGAGGAGTGGCCAAAGGAAAAATTGAACCTTGGGGGGGGGGGGGGGGGGGGGGGGGGGGGGGGGGGGGGGGGGGGGGGGGGGGGGGGGGGGGGGGGGGGGGGGG
>JASKGM010000009.1:6623291-6645536 GCA_034509205.1 Ceratonia siliqua
GTAGTGGCAAAAGGAAAAATTGAACCTTCCCCTCCCCCCCCCCCCCCCCCCTTTTCCCTTCTCTCTTTATCAAAATGAGTCCAACCAGCAAGCCAATAAGGTGCTTATCAAATAAGTGTTAAGTAATATACATATTATCCAATAAATATTTAATATAACTTACAAAAATAATAGTTTAAATATATTTCCATTTCTCATTTAATAAGTACTTCATAAATACTAATAATATTTCAGAAAAATAAATATTTTGGCATTTAAATAATTACATAATTATCTACTATGAAGCAATGATACTCCATTTCTGCAGGCTTACCAGTATTGTATCCATATTGACAAACGGTATGTATTGGGTAGGCATAAGAGTAGTATTGTGCTAATTGTGACTTTTGGTATGTATATGCATTGTGCAGTATATCTAAAATTAATTCTGACACTTATCTATCAATTATATATATATTCTAAAAATATTTTATATAACACATCATGCAGTGCCCTATCCTAACTTTTTAGAAAATTGCCATATCCCCAAATCCTAATGTTTTGAATATGATATACTTATAAAATAAAAAGAATTATAAAATAAAAAGAAATATGCCCTTACAAACACCAGGGGGAAAAAACTACCAAGTAATTATTTTGAAGATAGAAACATTGGTAATACATGTCGCTGGTAGGTTGTATGAATATATTAGTAGACAGAGAAAAACATCAGATTAGCTATTCTAAAGTAATTAAAAACAAATCAAATGGAAGGCAGACAATTCTCTTTCGTCCTGTTAGTTGCTAAGACGACCTTAAAAACTTACGAACAAGCAAGACAACACAGTATACATTGCAACAAGCAATTAAAATAATGGATTAAAAAACAGGTTCTCACATTCAAATTTGAGAGCAAATGATGTATTTACTGTTGCATCTGAAAATGTTGTATTATTGACTAGAGCATGACTCATGAGTGCCTAAAATACAAAGCATTAACATGTATATTGAATTCCGCTACATACAATCAGCAAAAATTTCTTGAGTAAGCTTCAACAATGAATATTGTTTCTGAAGTGAAAACACTAACCTTTCCTTCCAATGCTTCCACAACAGAAAGAGCTTTATTTGCAAGTGGTCCTGGCAAACTCTCAGACTGCAAAAGTAATAAATACATCAGAGATTTGAAGTCATTTACATGTTCCTCCTCAATTTATATTCATCAACAAACATCTTAAACTAACAGATATTTCATATATTAGAAATGAGAAAAAAATGATATAATACACACACACACACATATATATAAACGTAAAACAGTGGCTTATTTCTTACAATTGCCGCTCTGTCTCCATGATTAATTGGGACCAGTTCTGACTTTGAAGCTTCCTCCACTTCAAGTCCACTCTTTAATTTGTTGTGCTCATCCTACAGATGATGAAACCATTGTGTTAGACTTCATTAAAATTCATCATGTGTATATAATATTATTAAAGTAAAAAAGAAATGGCTGTAGATAATACCAAGTTACAAAGAAGCATATCCACCATAGGAGCAGCAACTGTTCTCAGTAAATGCCTATGCAAAACAATCTGGCTATCATAGAGAAGTTAACTTTTACACATTTCACCATGTCATCTTAAAATGTCAAATAATTTTACAAAACTTACAGAAGTTGATTGATCATCTTCAAACATTTCTAAAGCTTTTCCATACAGCTGCATGTTTAAGAAAGACTGCCAGAGAAAAAAAAAATCAACATAGGACACAAAGTATATAACAGGTCACAAATGTACATGTTTGTACAAGTATACTATAAATAAATACCATTACGATTTTCATGATGGAAAATTAAAAAGTGAAAAGGAAGGCATATAAAAAGAGACAGAAAAAATGTACTAGGAAACTGCCACTTCAGCAGTCTAACCTCATCAAGTTTCTTTTGCAAATTATCAAGCAAATGTTTCATTCTGTCTGCATTTTCTGTAAACAGTGCCTTCTTTTTCTCCATCCAAGAAGCAATTATCGTAGGCCTTAAATGGTTAGCCAAAGGCCTAAGAATTGTTTCAGGATCATCCGTACCTATAAAATTATAGCACTGCACGTGAGAACATTGGGTAACATAATTACAAAGAACAGATATGAAGTCAGAATCAACAGACCTTGTTCTTCAAAATCAGGGATAAAAGTTATAATCTTCCGCATGATCCATTCTTCTGAAGGACTACTGAGATTATCCTCTTTCGTTTTAAGTGATTCTTTCCTAGAACCTGTTTTTAAGTCTGCCATTTGCGAAGAAGATGTATCCTTGCCCCTTCTCTGGTTTCTCTTAGATTTTGCAGAAGTCTGTTCCTGGTTATCTGGAGCACTGTCAGATACATTTGCTGCTGCATTTCCAGTGGCTTTTCCCTTTTTCTTCTTTGACCCTTTATCAGCATGTCTGTTGGCACCACCATCGATAGCCATTTCATTTGACTCATTCAACCTGCTTAAATGGTGCTTTGCTTCACTGGCTACTTGAGAATCACCAGATATCTTAGTGCCAGAAGACCCTGAAACACCTAATGTTTCCATCTCTTTCACCAGGTGGTCACAGATGTCCTAGTTAATGAGGGAGAGATAACATTATAAGCATTAGGAAACAGATGACGACAACAAAAAGCAATGGTACAGATTTGCCTCAACAGTAACTCCCCTGGTTCTTCATTGTTAAGAAAGAACAGGGATAAGATAAAGAAACCAAAAGCTTCTTACAGTACAAAAAATAACTGTCAGCAAAGAGATTTTAAGCCCAAAAGTGTGCACATGTTAGTCTATCATTTAATTCACTTCTGCACAGTACATGACAGCTGCAGACCTATTTATCGATCACGCCTTTCTTTCTTTTGCGTTCCCAGTTTATATCTACATGATGGTGACTTGAGCAGTAGTTTATAAAGTGGATGATTCAGCAACTAGCTGAATCTCTTGTAAGAAAACTTCATAACCTATGTCTACTTATCTAATCTGGTACACCAACCTACTAACTGGACCTTACAATAGCACTTGTACCATAAAATAGGTATGAATGTTGTTTGTAATGTTAACTCCTTAACATGATTTCTGTATCAAAGGCCATACCTTCATAAAGCCGTAGCTCAACACATAAAAATCCCCAAAAATGAGTGCTTTGTTAGACTGCAAAGAAACATGAAGCGTATGAACACGTGAATCAACAATGTGTGGGCATAAATGTATCAGGTGGTTGAATATCACCTTAACAGCCAATTGAACAGATGGACAGATGGACAACATTTTAGATGCATCTTGAGGAGTGAAGGACGAGGGCAATAAAGAAAGAGAATCACTCCTGCATCATTGTTACATCAGGAGAGAATGCATCTCACAGAAGTTAACAAAAATTTTATACATATGACATTAAAACCCAAGGACACAACGTAGTAAGCATTTAGAGTGGTCCTCCCAGACACTTGAGAGAGACAAGAAAAAAGGAATCAGTCATTATCATTTAAAAACAACAACTAACAGAAGAGAGATTAAAGTTAAGAATGTTTTATACTCTTATTTAATTGTTTATATTTGCTAACCCAATTATTAGGTGATGCATGAGTATATAATTTTTATAATATTGAAGGGACAGAGGGTGAAAAAGACAGATCATAACCACTATTAAGCAAAGTGAAAGAAAACTATCAATAACAATAATTTAAAATTTTCTTAACGGTGTTGAACAAGGCTGCATTCAGTAATGTAGAAAGGAAGGAAAATGGAGACTGGCAGTAAAAAGAACAAAAAGAATGTGTTACAGTTAAGCCTCTTACCAGCTACCACGCTCAAGAGCATCCTCAGTAGCAGCATCCAGCATTTCCATCATTGACGGGTGAACAAATGTTGTAACTAGAGGTATACCTTCAGGATATCTGGACTAAATTGCATTGAAGGACAAATTTAGACTTCAGTAACTAAGAGCTAGATAAATGATGCAGCTTGAAGTATTCAGTTCATAAAAATTAGTCTTGTAGTTATTTCTGAAATTATATTCAACATAGAGGCAATTTAGTTACCTGCAAGAATTGAATGGGCTGGGGAATTCCAAGTTTGTGCAGAACCTCATAGCTAATAAAAGAATTCTGTAGGATAAGAAAGACGATAAAAAATGAATGCATCAGCCCAGAAAAGTCTTTTTCCAAAATATATACACATACAAAGAATAAAAGAAACACAGTCATTAGAAGTCCAACAAATTTGTAAAGGCGGAAATCTCAGGACATAATAGAAACGGGAGAAATATTTGGCATCTGAGTTAAAAGTCAGAGGAAAGAAAGTCCACACCTGTGAAAAGAATGAATCCACAGATTCCTTTTGAGCAATGGCAAAGACCTGTCGTATGATGCCAGAATGGAAAACCATGATAATTTTTATCTTCACTTAGCAAAATTATAGTATTTGTTTTATTGACTACAACAGTTAATAGCTTCTTATGATTGAAATATGAACTCTATTACTTGCATTGAGGTGTATGCCATACACATGCACCATAGTTGAATAGTACCACCCATAGGAAATAACAATTAGAGCATAGTAAGCAATAAAATGGAAATATTCCACACAAGAAATATTTTTAAACCTCCCAACAGTCTCAATTAAACATAGAGTGGATTGAAAGCGGTTCAATTATAAAGAGGTGAATATCTCTAAAGGCCTAAAACAAACATAAAACCTTGATTCAGGTATTGCTTTACATCTGGTGTCCAATGAATGTGAGAGAATGTCACTTACAGCTGGTGTCCAATGTATTCCTGCACGAAGTGACCCTAGAATCTTGCATTCCCTCACAAGCCCATTAAACAAAGACTGGAAGAAAGATCCTTCGACAGCCACACCGCTGGTTCCATTCATTTCTTGCAGTAATTGCTGCAACAAGCTCCATAACACTGACAAATTCGTTGGAACTGTGATGGACCTAGCAGCACCGCGAACCATGGCACTAACACGAGCTACATATGCAGGAGTATACAACTGCCCACCTTCAAGTCTGCCTTTAACCTATATTTAGCATCAACCCTCATCATAACAGCTTTTAAATTATTAAAAAGTTAATCTGACATGGAGAAACAAGTCACCAACTTACCATTGTGCCAAGGCGACGCTCCATCATGGAGGTAACCAATTCTAGACCAACATTTAGTTGTGCAGCAAGTTCTGTGAGTACAATCTGACTGCATTCCTGAAGCCTATCATTAGTTTCTTCAGCTATCGAGTCCCAATAAGATTCTGACATAATTTCACCTTGAACCAACATCAACTCTGGATGATCTGTTTTAACATGTTGAGCCTGCTTCTCAACATGGTACAAGTCAACTCCAGTAGCATCAGCGAGATCAATCAGAGAAACACGCCCTAACTTCTTAACTTCAACCACCATCTCATTCCTCAGTTGCTCCTAACAGCAAGCATGATCATATCAATACTAGGAATCACATACCAGAAAATCATTACACCATACGTGAAAGTAAGAAAATCGATCATCCTAAAAGAGGTTAAAATTTAATTGCGAACAGGAAAACTTAAAGTCGAAGCAGATCAAAATACTGTGCTTACTTTTCCTCATTTCATTTTCCGCCAATCAATTATATTAAACACGAAAAAGAAAATAATAGAAATCATTCACATTCGTTAGCTTGGTTCCCAAAAATTCCATGGAAGCAAAGTGAGAGTGAGAGCGAGAGAGTAGAAAGCGTACGGGAGTGATGTACTCTTTGCCAGAGACAGTGTAAAGAAGGTCGAAATCGATGATATGGAGCTGCTGCAGTTTCTGGACTAATTCAACTACGTTTCGCTCCGATAATCGAATGCTGGACTTCGCTTGCTGAGCGAACTCGAATTGTCTCTGCAATTCAAGCAATTCGTCGTCCATATTTCTCGATCATACACGCACAGCAAATTGGTTTGGGTTTTTGTTTTTACGAGCTTTCAATCAATGTGATAAATCTTCTCCTTCGTCAGTTTTTTACCAAGGGATGCTATGCCGGCTGAAAGAGATCTCAGGCCCACTTTTTCATCAACTCAGGTCCGATCCAAAACACACAATGTACCACCCCCCAGATTTTGCTTACTCAAATAATTTGATGCCTCAAACATACAATTTTTTTTTTAATTTTTAATATTAAAACATCTTAATTTAATTTTTCAAATATACAAATTATTTTATTTTGATTATTTAATATTAAAATATTTCAATTTAGTCATTAAATATATAAATTATCTCAATTTAATCTTTTAAAAATACTAGTCGTCTTATATACTTTCAAGATTGTTATAATAAATTATTACAATGACATGTAAATAAGGCTCACCAATTAAGTCCCACTCCCTAATATTGCATAATAACTTAAATAAGTTCACATCAAATATGCAAATCGTCTTATTTGTTGATAAATATTATAATAACGAGACATACTTAAAGATGTATTAAAAAAACGATTTGCATTTTTTGGGGAACAAATTGTTATTTCACTCTCCTATTTCTTTTTCTCATTATTTGTTTTCAAATTTAAAATTTTGTGTATTCTATTATATTTGGTTTTAAAATTTTTTGGTATTTTTATCTCATAAATTTATTTCATGAAAAAAATTCTAAAATTGAGATAAATATTTTAATTCATAGTGATATAAATACACTTTTATAAGTTTTGATGTCTATGGAAATAATAATTACTTCATAAAAAAATTAAATTAATTATAAAAATAATAATAATATTTAAAACTAAAAAAAAAAGTAATATGAGAAGCTATATTTCTATTATCGGCAAACAAAAAATTTAATGGTCAACACATGCTGTGAAATTTCTTTCTTTTTTTTTCTCTATGTATAGTCTCCAAATAATTAAGGTTGTCCAATTTAAGATCATTAGATTTATTATACTAGTAAGTTAATGTTCTAGTAGCTTATATAGCACTAGTTTTACTTTTATTATTGAAGTAAACTTATTGCACTTTTGCTTGACTTCTATACCATTTTTTCTTCTTTTCCTACTTTAGAAGTCATGTACTTCTTAATCCTTATGTAACAATTAAAAGAAGTGATATTATTAACACTAGATAAGTTTGGAGACAACCTTTCGAAAGTTTCACTTTGGTTGGATATAGATTCATCAGGAGGATGTTTAAAATATGGAAAAAGAATGTGCCTGAACAAAAAGAGAATAGGCTTAGGAACTTATTAAATTGCATATATTCTTTAATGGTCATTGTTTAGTAGCTCAAAATCTAACACAGACGCTGTAAAAGATCTTGACTTGCTTCCAAATGAACTTTTCCGGATGCTCCTCAAATTTGAGTCCTCAATCCAATGCCTAATAACCTAGTAACACAAGGTGCCTAAGGTTGTAGCCAGTATAGTTGTCCCTATAATTGTCACTCTAATTGCCAGCCACTTTTCCTGCTCACCCACAACCACAAATGACAATGCCAAGAAGGAAATCGAAATAAGCACACAAGCTAACCTCATGAGCTTGTTAATGATGGCCATCATCTGCTTCTTTGCTTTGCTCTCTATAACTACAATCGAGGTTTGAACCACCACAACGGCCAGAGAAATGAAGAGGTCAATGGAATCGAAGACGAAGAAGATGATAAATGGAACTGGTGGAGCTATATTTGCTTCACCAAGGACTTGACCTGGGGGAACATTTTTTAGGTCATCAACATATTGGCCAAGGACTGTGAAAATAGCAGCAAAGGCAACTGTGGCTATTAGGACAGCGACCACAGTGGTGGAGTTGATTGCGTTGTTGAGTCCTTCTACGTGCATTTTATTGAGACGTTTGGCAATGTCTTGAACTCGTTTTCTGGTTTGGCGTGTGTTCCAACTGGTAAATAACTTCGTGCTTTATGTCACTTACAGTTTGTTTCAATTCACAAGCTGGGTTTTTCATGAGGTCAGGCTTTATGGTTTTGGCAGTTTGAACACCGTGTTCCTACAGAATCACTTTAATATCAGAGTTCCCTGTTTTCTCAGTAGTGTCAAGTCCAGTCTCACCAGATCTGTTAATAGATTTTGTATCTATTTCCTTTTGCCCAATAAGCAACCTAACAATATGCACAAATGGAACTTAAGTTCTATCAGCATCTCCCCCTTTGAAGCATATATTAGTTATTTTTTTCCAATCAAAGGTGTTTCTTTTACCTATAATATTACTTCATGCTAGTTGTTCAGTTGCATTAATGCAAATTGTAGATAATAATCTATGTTTTGGACTGACAGATTGAGATTATTAAGTCTCACATTGGGTGTCTACTTACAAAGGAGCACCAAGAAATTTCAGAAAGAGGAATTGGTAGGGGTCAAACCGTGATATCAAAATCTTCTGATACTAAAAAAAATCAGAAGTGGTGCCACTATACTCATGGATCATTGGCAAATGATAGGTATTTTAACAATGATTGAAGATTGTCTCTTTGATTGAAACATTGCAAAAATAATATGATCGCAAGACACCGATGCTAAGGCCATTATCATTCAGACAGATCCGCATAACATCAGGCCTAGAGATTAGCTAATCAAGATCTGTACTTGGAAAATGTTATTTTCAAAACCACCAGGGAGCGTAGGCACATGCATGATCCTCAGAGTTGGAAAATGATTCAAAAACTATAATAATGTCTACATGGGTTATCTCAATTTGAGCTATCAAGAACAAACGTCATAATTACATGTTCTAGATGACCATAAATAGTTCGAGAGACTAATTAGACAATAAGTCACTCAATAAATTTACCTAAGACGACTGTTTCCAGAAAGACTAGCCAAATGTTATAGATATTTTGGGCTTTAACTTTCCTCAATTTCAAATTAATAGGAGATTACTGGCTCACACCTACAATGACTAGCAAGAGCACTGTCAAACCTGAGGGTAATATAGATTTCAAGGAACGACAGTCACATAATGGAATAGAGCATAGAGCACATTCATTCAGGACATGGGTGGTCATCCAAATCATAATCCATTTCCATTTCTTGTCATCTCAACCTTGTCAGAAAACTTGTTATTTTCTTCCAAAAATTGCTATCATATATTTTACTTGGTTTAGACAAGTATGAAATATGAAGTTTTTGTTCGAATTTAGCAGAAGTAATTAAGGTAAGAATAGCCAAATTTACCTGAGCTCTGCCCTTCCTGGTTGCTATATGCAATGTAGTGTTTCCCTTAGTATCAACCATGTTTATTGATGAGGGATTTGCTTTTATCAACTCTTCCACCACCTCAAGACTCTGTCCCTTCATTGCCATGTGAAGTGCTGTCTGGCCCTTCTTATTAATATGTGTTGAAACCCCAGGATCTTTCTCTAGAAGTGCTTTCATAATTGTCGAATGTCCGTTTCTTGCCGCAGAGTGCAAGGCTGTTTTCCCATTACTTTTAGCAATTGTTGCCAGGCCACTTCCTGTTTCCAATAGGAAACTGACAATCTCAATATGGCCTTGAGTAGCAGTTGAGTGTAAAGCTGTGGTGTTGGATGGATCCACAGTCATTACCAATTCTGGATGTGCCTCTGTAAGGATTAAAGAACTGAGATTTCCTCTGATAATCACACGCCACAAAGAACGAGCAGAAAAAGTCTACAATGAAGATATACCTCAATCCCCTTGTTTGGCAACAACGTGAAATGCATCAAACCCGTTTCTTGCTTTAATTTCAGCAACAGAAAGATCATAATATGGAATCATCCCACTAACTAGCTCAACATAACCATACTGAGCAGCAACATAAAGTGGTGTATCTCCAGCTTGATTTTGCTTTGCAGTTAATTCCCTCCGTTCATCTTCATCAGTACCAGTAAGGATATCGTTTATGACAGCAAGGTTTCCTGCTCTCGCCGTCGAGTGCAAGGTGGTATCGTCCCGTTTTCCAATCAACTGTTTCGTCATTTTCTTCCTTGGGGTGCTTACTTGTGCAGCTTGCGGCTGCTCGACTGGTATCTCCATTGAACTCGCCTACCTGGAGAATCGCCTTCTGTTGGTTCTAATTAGTATATCAGAGCCAATTTTCTTATTTCCAGCAAAACCCCATATCAATACTAACATGAGGCATCTTTCATATGAAATGACTATTATTTCCTTGAAGCAGCTCAACGGAGAAGATTATTCGAGTCATTGAGGGATTCAAAATATTGGGGGTTACTTCTTCTCTCATTTTCATTAGAAATTTCTTACACTTCTGTTCTATCTGCCTCCAGAATTAGTGCCTTGGTCACACAAAATTAAAATCTGGGTCCCTTTCCACCTAAATATTTGTTGATTACATTCTCCATAGAAACTATATTGAAAAAATGAGGGCGAGGTAATGTCTTAACAGAGCAACCCCAGAGAAGCAAAAGTTGAAAAAGGAAAAATTATATAGCTAAGTTTAAGCATTGCTTAGATTATTTTGTGAAAATCAAAGAGCTGGGAAAAAAAGAGAAGACTCGATGATTTTGACCTGAATTAGAAGGAAGAAGCTCGTTTTGATGTCTTCCGTCCACCATTATGTCGGCCATAATTAAGACTTGAGAGCAGCTTTTTTAGAGCCATTGACTTGGCATGACACTTTGTAACGAACATTCAGGAAATATATAATAATTAAAAAAATGCAAAGTAACCAGAGCTTAAATTATGAAGGAAGAGACAAGAAGAAAGGAAGAACAACAAATAAATATTTAAAACATGAAACCCACATGTATGCAGAGGCAGAGCTGATACATGCACCTGTCCCATAAAGGAGGAGGAACTTTTGCAAAGGAGGTGATGGTGACGTGGTTTTTAGAAAACTGGTGTGAGAATCAAAAATAGGAAGAAAACGACTAATAACGGAAAGGCAAAACCAGTAGTGAAGGCCAACTAGGGACAACAAAAATAAAAGAACCATGCGATATTTGATACTTAGTGGCACGACGCGAGTGGGATGCCTTCGCTTAACGGAAGAGTATTTCACTGGACTGACTCTAGATGAATGAATGTCAATTCACCTAAATAATGTCTTAAAAGGCTTTTGGAAAAGTACCTTATTTTATATCCTCTACACAGTTGGTTCATCATCACTTGCTTAAATAAACATGGACTAGATTCCTTATAAATGAAAAACAAATCTTTCTTCTTCTTTTTTCCTTTGGTAGTTCGCTATTATTAATAGGGACAAATATTAGGTTCTACCATGCTTAGAGCTCTAGAGACTTTTACTTTGTCCTTTTAATTTTGTATAAATATTGAAATGGAATATGCATTCAATATGACAATAAGGGATGTATTGCTCAGAGCATCAAGGTAATGCTATTCAATTTTGACGAGGCATAGTAAACATTAGACTAGCTTGTTTATTTGGGCATGAACTGAACACAAACATTTGTATAATCAATTACAATGGGAGAAACATCTGCATATAATTCCAGTGAGAGATTCAAGCTACGTGTTAAATTTCATCCTTCTGTTCCTTTTTTCTCTAGGTGAAGAGGGGGGATTCAATCAGCCTTGAATTCCACAGGAAGCCATTCAATACAACATCAAAGCCCGACAACTGTGAGACCTTAAGTATTCTTCAGAGCGTCAACCATCAGTTTATAGAGAGCAAATCCGCCTCGATGACAGCCAGGCATCCTTGAAGTCATTTTTTCCAAGTCAATCTGACAAATACAAAACCCATGAGTACTTTTCAAGGTGTGAACACCAAGCTAAAATTAATTAACTATCAATAACTATTATACAAGCCAAGAGTTGTAAACTTCACTAGATGCCTAATTCTAAAATATAGACATTTTAAATATAACCTACGGATAAAAGTATTGCCAAGCTACTTTAAATAAAACCATTGCCTAAACAAGTAATTTTGTCATCATCATCATGCTAAATCCTCATCCAACAATAGGCCTCTTTAGTCCCCATTATCATTGTGATGGAGCTTCTGCCGTTCCAACACAACAATACCACCACGGGTACCTACCACTCACCACATACAAAGTAATGCAGACGCTCTTAATCGATAGCATGCAAAGAAGAAACATAATAATTAATCAAGCATATTATCATAATACGAACTAGAAACAACTATTAAATTACCATTGGAACAGCATATAGCTGAGTCGATTCATAGCCATCTTGTGCACTAGAATAAAACTGTTGAACTTCCTTTGAGTCAAGACTGCACTTGATGACGAAAAATGCAGCTGGTCTCACGTTCAGTTCCCTGCGAGATATACCAATGAAAGCTGGAATGCTCTACATGACACAAACGGGAGATCAAAATTAGATACTAAGTCTTTCAACCCATCCAACCCCCAATTAAAATGAAAAGAAACAGGATATTAGCAATACAAATGTAAATTTATCAAAAAAATCAACCCAGTCAAACAACAGAAGGTGTATAACAAGAACCAAACCACATGAATCATTATGTCTACCATAGGTATTATATTAAGGGACTTCTGAAGTTCACTTTTTTAAAAGGTTAACATAAGGCATCTTCTATATTGTGTTCATATTCATATTAAAGTAAGAACGCAACTTACAAGGGATGGGGCTGGCACTCCAATTTCTTCAACTACTTCTCGAACTATGCTGTCAAACATCTCTCGGGAAACCTCATTGTTAATATACTCTGTTAACTCCTTGACATGCTGATGGGATGTTATTCCAATTTCTTGAGGCTGCCAGTTATCAGAAATTTCACAATAAATCCCAGTCTATATAGGATTTATTTGTTTGAAATATAACAAATGGCAGAAACTATGTGCTTTCAATTGGTAATCATTGAATAAAAGATAATAAAGTATCGCCTAAATGAGTAAATATCACGACATAAAATACATTGTGCACCCAAAAACCAATTAAAGACCAATTTCAGAATACTAGCCACCCCCCGCACCCTCCAGATGGATATATATATATATATATATAGAGAGAGAGAGAGAGAGAGAGAGAGAGAGAGAAATGTACTACATCACTACTAATTAGCAGTCATATAAAGGATTTAAATTTTTTATTTCTCCGTTGAATACCTCAGGATGACCTCCTGGGAAAACAAAATGTCCAGGAAATTCACCAACATTATTACTTCGTTGTAACACAAGTATCTTCTTGTCAATAGTTTCCACAATTGCCCCATTTCCCAGTGGACTGGCAGTATGCTGACAAAGAATGGGATCATCTGAGGAAAAAGAAAGATGGGAACATTTAAAATTTAAAGTATTAATCAAATCAATAAGCACCAATGGAAAGGATAAGAAAAGAAGGAGGGGAGGTAGTAGGGACATAAAAGCTTAGTTATTTGGATCCATATGATTCCATTCATCATTGTTCAATTTATGCTTAACACTTTTAATGGATGCAATTAAATCAATACACTTATTAAAACATCATGTTTGAACAAAACTTGATCAAATAGTGCCTACTTGGTCCTTGTAGACGCCGATTTATAAAGCATCCAACTTAGGTGCACTCTCTTCCTGCTTCTGCTAATTAAAAATGAACTTCTCCGACCTCTTACTGCAAACGAGTAGATGAACTTATTGAACATAAGCACCTCATTAGCAACAAATTTGTAAAATTTCTCTCTCTCTTAATTCCGTGTCTTCAAGTTGAACCTTTGTTCTTTCTTTGTTATTAAGGGAGGAAAAATGCAATGCCTTTAAATTCTTCTCTTTTCTATTCAATCTTCCAAATACCAAATAACCATTACCATGGAACATAATCACAGTCCAACTAGACAAAGAGGTTAGCAAGATCTAGCTAGGACAGTTACCACTTGGAAGGTGATTGTGGTTTCTACAGTAATCTAATGTTTGAGAGAGCGTTATGACTTTAAACAAAGATGATGTACAGGGAGCTGGGGAGGTTACATACCAATGTAACTGAGACTGAACTATCACAGTAAAAGTGGTTAGGGTGGTGGACTGCTAATCTGCTATATGGTGATGAGAAGGTAAATTGGTGCTAAGCCCACAAACAAATACCTTAACTGGCCAATGATTTCTGGCTCTACTGATATCTCCTCTACTTTAGGAACAAAGTGGATAACATATCATCATATGTTCCAAAATTCAGCATACATGGCAAGTCCACTGGATCGAAGTGGAGCAATAGAAAGCGTCCAAAGGGATGCCCTACTGCCTCTAGCTGCAAATTTGCATTAACTAGCCCTTCATGACGTTTCTCCTTCCTGATAATATATTATTGGACATAAAAGTCATGCAACTTCAGATTGGCAGTCACCATACTTGCAGAACATACATAGTCATGCTCCACCAAACACTCTGATGGCAGGAAGTTATATCACACATTCCCCTAAGTTAAAGGACCCAACAATATGAAATCACAGGCTCTCCATGGCAGTAGTAATTAAGTCTAACAGAGAGAGGAAGAGAGGTTGTTTTAGCAAATTGTATGATATACCTTTTGACGGAACCATGAATCTTTCCCATAAATGACTTAAATTTGTCCCAACAAAAGTCCTGCAAATAAGTTTAACCAATCCTCGCTGAATAGGGAAAAAGTGGTATTAATAAAAAATAATACAAGGAAAGAATAACATTGAAAATAAAATTATGCTTTGCTTACAGACACCACCAGAGACATCTTTCTGAGCAATGCTCTATACACTTCAAATAAACTCAAAGCTAATTAAATAAAATAAAGATCAACTGCAAATAAATTTTACAATTGGCAGGTTAGCAGATCATTTTATATATATTGCTAAAAGATGTTTCTTTTAGCAACCTAAAGGTGGTAATTTATCACCTCATCCGGGTGGTGTTGGGGTGTAATTTCGAAGTTTCCAATTAATTTACCATATATGACTTTTTACCTCTCTAATTTGTTTCTCAATAATGAACGAATATAAGAAGTCATGAACATGAATCTTAATAATAAATAGACAGTAGTAAGATCATTAAAATATTCAAGCAAAAAATTAAAGGTAGAATTTATCACAAAAGAATACAGAATTAAAGTATCAGCCTTTTAATTTCACTAATCATGCTAAACAAAATAATTACAAGTTTAGTCAATGGAACAAACATATGTTAGTTACTTTATCACGCATTGACAAATTTGCAGGAAGCTTTTGAAAGAAAGGGAGGGAGAAAAGAGACCTATAATCAGTCAAACCAAGATGGAGGCATAAATGAGGCTCGTGGTCAGATCCACATCCACTGTGCAATATATATCCCCCATACTGTAATATTGCAGACAAAAAAAAGAAAGATAATATGTTAGAGAAAGATTGAGATAAATGCTTTGTCAACTTCCCATGCTAAAATTATGTTAAACCGTATAAATAGGACCTCAAATTTTTACTTGCTACAATAACACAAACGTGAAGTCTAGTCTCATCTCCAAAACGTGATATTATAGAATAAGAGAAAAGTCATAAAAGAAGATGAAGAATATGAAGAAAGTCACTTTCTAATCATGGCAACAAACCACTAAAAGAATGAATTATAAACTACATCCAACAAAAAAGATCCATGATCCCAAGCAACATATGCTCTGTGCAGCAGCACTCTTAACATCTTTTCTAATACTTGTTGTAAAACTACAGAGAATAAATGTCTGATTTGTGTATAACACCGTCCTCAAATAATTATTCTGCGCCTCCCAACAATGCAAAGGCACGAACAGTGGCAATCCTTCCAGGATACAATAGACCTTCTAGTTGCTGTGCACTCAGCAGTCAATCGATAGGAATAGCAAAAAAGTAAAATTCAAAACCCAGCAGAGAGAATGGTTTGGAAAACAGCAGTTGTATTTCTGAGTGGTACCTGGCGAAAATAGACTAGATCTAATCTTAACGTTGCAAAAAATCAAACGTCAAAGAAGAGATTTGTAAGGATAGGATAAGATAAGTGATATGTTAACGGAAGAATAGATCAACAAGCAACATCCACCGCGTTTTGAAATCCAGACCAAGTTAGATATCAGTTTTTTAGATAAGGAAAAATAATTTAATAGAATAAAAGGCAAAATAAAATGAAAACACGAACTATGTCTTTTTGCGCAGGGGGAAATACACACTTTCTCTAGCTTCGGCCCAATTTCATGCGCGCGAGCCCAATCCACTTCCAAGCTCTTTACCATGCCCAAGGAGGAGAATGATATGTATATAAAGCCAATAGGAAGTCCATGTCTAAGCAATGTGGGACTTTTCGAAATACCTCAATTTTCATAACAATCCCCCACATATTTCAAAAGGTTAAGATATGAAAACTTATTTTGCTGGGTTTATAACATAAGTGTAAATGCCTCGAATATAGGGTCTTTTAGACAATGAACCATACATAGAATAAATGAAAAATAACCTGCAAAGTCAATGGTGAAGCTTTGAGCTTCTATGAACCATAAACTCTTGATTGTAAGTTTAATTTCTCATTAATCACATTACACCCCCCTACAATTTTTGTTGTTCATTGTGGGTTTTGCGCTAATAGGCTATGCTTGCGCTTGGACATTCATGAGTGCTTTAGAGACTTCGCCACAGGTCTCATAGGAGCGGCCTCACTTTACACTCATATAGGTGATTCCATCAAGTGTCCACTGCAACTAGTACATCACCAGTAAGAGATATGGAAGTCATTAAGAGATTAACTTATCCTCACTTAAAATTGCAATTTAGCACTAATCACATATCATAAGAGGGATTTAAGATTTATAGTGCTATCCAGGATCAATTAATTATTACCCATATGAACCTAATTCATGGGATCACCAATCACATAAGTTGGGTTACCGTCAAAAGTTGATATCTTAAATTGGCAATAATCCCCTCGATGTTTCTAAAATTAATTTTCTTCCTGAAGGTTTAGTTAGAGGATCGACCAAATTTACTTCTAACTTTGTATAATCAATGGATATAACTCCATCTCTTTGCAGCTACCTTACAACATCGTCTAAGACAAATGTGTATATTATTAAAGATTTTATTTTTAGTAATGGCTATCGCCGCTTGGCAATCACAGTGCATTGACACAGAAGGTGTTGGTTTCATACCCAACAGGACATCTGCTAAGAGGTTTCTCAACCACTCAGCCTTATTACCTGCTAATTCCAAAGCTACAAATTCTGACTCCATTATAGATTTAGCAATAATAGTTTGTTTGGCAGATTTTCAATTTACTGTACCCCTACCTAGGGTGAACACGTAACCACTAGAGGATTTAGTCTCATCTAAATCTAAGATCCAGTTTGCATCACCATATCCTTTAAGGATAGCGAGAAATCCACTATATAAAATACCATAGTTCATGGTACCTCTTAAATATTTTAATAGTTTAACCAATGCAATCCAATGATCATGGTTAGGATTGTGAGTATATCTACTCAGTCTACACACAACATAAGCCATGTCGGACCGAGTGTAATTCATTAAATGCATCAGACTCCCAATAATATGAGCATCCTTTGATTGACTAACTAGATCGCCTCAATTTTTCTATAATTGAGTGTTAGCATCATAAAGAGTACTCACATGTGTCACATCAAAATTATTAAACTTCCTAAGAAGTTTCTCAACATAGTTTCCTTTGAGAATGTTGCAAAACTATTGAGAATAAATGTCTGAGGCGTGTATAACACCGTTCTCAAAGTATTATTCCACGCCTCCCAACGGTGCAAAGGCACGAACAACGTCAATCCTTCCAAAATACAATAAACCTTCCAGTTGTTGTGCACTCAGTAACCATAAGACATGAACAACATAAAAGCAAGGTTTAGAAAATAGCAATTGTATTTTTGAGTGGTGTCAAGCAAAAATAAATTAGATATAATCTTAACGTTGAAAAAAATCAAACGTCAAAGAAGAGATTTTTAGGGATAGGATAAGATGAATACTACAGATAAGTGATCTGTTAACGGAAGAATAGGTCAACAAGCAACAGCCACGTTTTGAAATCTAGACCGAGTTAAATATCAGTTTTTCATATAAGGAAAAATAATTTAATAGAATAAAAGACAAAATAAAATTAAAGCATGGACTATGTTTTCGCGCGCAATGGGAAAATCCACACTTTCTCAAGCTTTGGCCCAATTTCGTGCACGCGAGCCCAGTCCACTTCCAAGCTCTTTACCATGCCCAAGGACAAGAATGATATATATAAAGCCAATAGGAAGTCTATGTCTAAGCAATGTGGGACTTTTGAAATACCTCAATTTTCACAACAATACTAACACAGAATTAATGAATTAATACTCATCCATTGTTCATCTGATTTATATCTCTAGAATAACATTAGTTAGGAAACTAAATAATCAGAATGTGAGAACCCAATGCCAAACAAGCATGAACTAGCACAAATTATTTTCTAGTTAGCAAAAAATAAGGTAATATGCGTCAAATAAGCCTCATATACCCTGAACTTCGTCCCATTGTACAGTGACTTGTTTTTCTGACTCCTCTTCTCCCATATCTATAAAACAGAAATAGAAAATAAGCATACAACTTTGTAAGTTAGTAAACTATAAAAGCTCGACCATTTAACTATTTAAAACATAATCACAAATGCAAGTACTTAACCCTCAGAAATTAAAACTCTAAATTCATGTTGATGAAACATTTTAGTAACATGCCAGCAACAGTTGCGTTTTTTGTACGCAGTAGCGACAACAACACACTTGAGCTCAAAGGCACGAATCCAACCCACCTCAGAGATCATGTTCTCCAAATTGATATCAGGGTGGGGAATCCGATCGTAGGCGTCACTGAATATCACAGAAACCTTTAAGCAAACAAGAGATACATGAATGATAATTTGATTAATTACAATTAAGTAAAGCACAATCCAACGTCAGGAACAATAAGGATTCGAAGTTGAGAGAACCTGTGAGGGAGAAAGACCAGAGGGACACGAGACCAGAAGCTTGAAAGAACAAGGTTCAACGACATTACTCGCGCCACTCACTTCCATTTCCATTGGAATTTTGGAATGACACTAATACAAACTCAGGTTCCGAGGAAATGTAAACGCTAATGCTTGAAACTTGAAATCTATTGGTCTTTTTGACAACAACAACAAAAAACTTTTAGGCTTTTAACTGGGCTGTGGGCCACGAGCAACATCAATGATCCAAACCTCGATACCTTGCAAATTGTAACGAGGACTATTAGAATCAATGTCGTTGTTAAGAGTAATAAATTTGATACTATTGTGGCATCATGCGATGGTTCTATAAATAGTGTCAAGTAGTATTTTTTGATAAAAAAATCACGTGACATAATCAAATTGGCTGTCCCAGTGCAACAATAATATCGTTCATTTAATCGTTGATTAAGGTTTCCATTTTTAAAAAAGAGAAAGATACATTTAGAAAAAAGATGTGACATAATACAGAAGAAACAAAATCTTTGATTTTGATGATATGTCCTTCAACTTTCTGGATTATATTTTAATAAGATTGGACTTAGTCGGAAGGCCTGACCTTGTCATTTCTTGAGTTGTGAAGATGGGATTGATGTCAACGTTGTCCATAGTTGTATCATGCTCAAATGGACTTTTCTTTTCAATGCATATATATGGCCGCAGAACTTGAAATAACTGGATATATGATTATTGTCTAGGGCCATGCTGTTTTGAAATTAAAATATTGTAATTTGGTGTTTATCGGTTTAGATCGAATTTAAAGAATTTTTTAACTTGATTAGTGCACTCTCGTGTATGTCCGGTCAAGTTAAGAGAAATTTTTTATTAACATAAATGGCTAAATCAACTCAACCCACCCATATGCAAGTCCAATTACCTTTTTGAATTGAGAATTTTAAAAAATTGAATTACAAAAATTGTCTAAAAAAATAATACAAATATGACATTTCAAGTTAAAAACATCACTTCATAAATACAAATTAATAAAAGTATTAATATAAATATATAAAAAAACTAAAAAACTTGACTTAATCTATACAAAATGACATTATATTAACAAAAATATAAAAAATTATATTAATGTATAAATTTACGAGTCTGGTCAAATTGGTTTGGGTTGACTTTTTAACCAACAACCACACCCACTCTTTTGTGGGCTATAAAAAACCAAACCAACCTATAATCAAATCCAGCCCAATATGTACATATTGGGGTAGGTCAAGTCGAATGGGCTTGATGCTCATTCCAACTCAATAAATTCTCCTACTTATAAACACGCGAAAGTTCGTCTAAAAAAATTAAAAAAAAAAAAAATATATATATATATATATATATACCCACAAAAAAGTGGAAAATTAAAACTAACCCAAGAAGATTCAAATGGCCAAATAGATAACAGAAGAACTCGTTTCCTTCGCCTTTCCCTTGCATTCAATTTTTTTTTTCATTACTGAGTATGTACCTATCATGTGGCCATCAGACGTAGGGTTTATTCCAAGGATGCCTAATTTCCCATTAGTCCCCTGGATTTTAGTTTAAAATTATAGTTTTTGCCTGAATGTTCAACCAGATGGACAAAAATACAAAGAAAAATCAATATAAGACATGTGGGGGGGTGTCTAATCACTGGTGTTTCTGTGTTTTCTTTGTTAGCTAAGAATTAAAAGGGTTGGCTTTCTCCACACCAAAACATTCGGCCAATAATATTGCAAGATGACAAATAAAAGGAAGCCACAACCGATTCAGATTTCCAGAAATCCACAATATCTCATCCCAGAGAGGGCTTTATAATTGATATCACAATGGCCAACCCTTCCTTTCCAAACATTTATTCCCTTGCGGTGGCAGCTTTTGCAACTGCTGAATTGATTGCACTTCACAGCTCATCTTACCTCTTTTATCACTTCCTTATTTCTTCCCCTTCTTTTTGGCCTTTATAGGTCTATGTTGATCATTTCTTAAGTAGACCGTTATATACATTATATATTCACAAACTAAGAATTTCTTTCCTATGGTTTTTCCTTCCTCTGTCTTTTCTTCTCATTATAGGGTGCCAAACAGCGCTATTCTTTTGCATTCTCATTTTTCTCTATACAGCGTTTAATATGGAAGTTTGACTCTGCAGAATCATCTCCTCTTACCTCGGCCATCACCAAAAGGACCGTAAAGAAAATTTAGATGGGAAAGTTGTAATTATCTATTTTGTCCTTCGGTTTGACAAAGCAGAAGATAGTTTTAAGAAGGACCACATAAAGTTTGTACTCGCAAATTAATTGTGATTTATCAGTTTGAATTGACAGAAACATGTGAGTTTGTCGTGGACTTAGTGATATTAGACTTTATTTAATAAGATCCATTTTGAACTTCATTTTATATGAAGTTTTATGATATTTTAGGCTGTTATATATACTTTTTTAAATACTATTGCAGGCTTAATTTGTTTGAATTTATAAAAGTTCAAAATATATATTTCATCTGTTTTAAATTATTTATTATATAGATAATAATACAAGAATTAAGATAATTATTAAATAGTCTTAATTTTAACAAAAGATAATTATATTTAATTAAATTATTTATATTAAAATTAATTTAAACTCTTGTTATTATTTTATTAAATATAACAATAAATAAGAGTAACGTTCAAAAAATAATTATTAATACTTTATTGACAACATAAAATAATAGATAATTTAAAATAAAATAATAAATAATAAATAATTTTAAAAAAATAATTAATTTAGTATACTTAAAAATTTGTTTATATCAGAAGAAGAAAAAGTGGGTTAGGACATCCAAGAAAGCAAGGACAAAGAAAGAGAAGGCAGAGCCTTGTGGCCTATGTGCTTGGAGTTTTACAAATTCCCAGAGTTTAAGATCCTGTTTAAAAAAACTCTGACCCGTATCTTGCTTTGGACCACTAGCCGACGGATTTACCTTAGTTTACCACTCCTTAAACTACCAATTTCCTATATATTACTTAGTAATTCCCTCGTATTATACTATTATTAGGATTTATCTTATTTAACTATACACAAGCTTTGGAATTTCATAAAGATATTAATAAGGGTGTCAATTAGGGTCGGGTCTAACGGGTCAATCTTAACTTTGGCATGTTGAAAATTAAAAAAATAAGTCTTAAAAGATCAGGGCCGTTTTTTGCCCAGCTTGTTTAAGGCCCGACCCTATAGGGCTTAGTCCTTGATGAGTCGAGTTAGCCCTATAAGTTTTTTTTTTTTTATATACAAAACCTCTTTATTTTTAAGTTTCACTTTTCATTTTCAACTTCTACCTTATTTCATGTAAGTATGATAAATTGAGTGTTTGTTGAAGGATGTATTTGATGTAAGTTTTTAATCTTTTAAGTCTTTATATATTTTAATTTATGTT
>JASKGM010000009.1:6659435-6700289 GCA_034509205.1 Ceratonia siliqua
ATTATGTTACCGTCTTTTTAATTCTTTTTTTTTCATGTTATTTATTTTGTTATTCTTTTGTTATTTATATTATTTATTTATTTCTTATTTCTTATTTCTTATTTGTTAATTTTTTTATATGTTTTTTTGGAAACTTTTTTACTTTTTTTTTCAAAAAATAATTTTTTTAAATGTAAATTCTTTTTGAATTTTTTTATTATTTTTAAAAAAATTTTAATATATATATATATATATATATATATAATGGTGACCGACCACGGTTCAACAATTTCGATAAGATCTATCCTTACGTTACTATCAATGAAATTTCCTCCACAACAGCCATTTTGTTTTTTAAGAAGCATGAGAAACTTAAGTGTCAATATCTTCAAACCAATCTAAATAGAAATAGTAAATGGCGTCGGAGAACTGGAAAAGGAACTTTTGGAAACCTTTTAAAATTGGTTGGTTGTTTTAGTAGTTTTATTGTTGTGTGAATTTGGAGGAGCAAAATGAAGAGTTGGTGGTATTTACTTGGGAGGCAAAAAGTAAAACGACGGACAAAAGCCCTTGGCCTTCCGCTTTCTGCGTCCTGTAGCTAATTAGCTATATATACGTAATAAACTATGTAATTCTACTGTCATAAGGACTGGTACTACTAAAATCCAAACAGCTATATTTTGTTTGGTAGCTGTTGTCTGCCGCATCCCCATTTTGAATCCCTTCCCCTATTTCACACCCCCGCCCCCTTCCTCCTCTTCAAAATCCCACACTACCTTTAACATTTAACACCTCTCTCTCTCTCTCTCTCTCTCTCTCTCTCTCTCTCTTTCCCGCCTCCGCACATCGCTTTCCTTCTCTTTCGCTTTCATTCTTCTTCCTCTGCTCACTGTCCTCTTCACTCTGTTTTACTCGGCATGCAGAGAGAAATGGAGGTCTCTTCCAGGGGAAGAATAACAGACCTCCAAATCCCGAAGAAATGGAGAGATAGAGACACCAGCCCTGAGAGAACCAAAGTCTGGACTGAACCTAAGCCCAAAACCGAGCGGAAAGTCTCTGTCGTTTACTATCTTTCCAGGAATGGTCAGCTTGAGCATCCCCATTTCATGGAGGTCCCTCTCTCCTCACCGCAAGGACTCTACCTGAAAGGTATTGCCAATTCTGCTCTCACAATTTTCCTTGATTTCCTTTCACGCTGTTTTCTTCTTCTTCTTCCTGCTTCCCCAAATGTAACCAAACAGAGCACACTGAAAATGAATTTCTCTTTCTTTAGATATAATCAACCGCTTGAACCTCCTCCGAGGGAAGGGCATGGTCAGCATGTACTCCTGGTCTGCTAAACGGTACCGTCTCTGTTTCTTAAGCCATTGCCACGCTCAAATTCAGATGCGCTCAGAACTTACTTCCCTAATTTGTTTTTATCAATGATGCAGGAGTTACAAAAACGGCTTCGTTTGGCACGACTTATCAGAGAACGATTTCATCTTCCCAACGCAAGGGCAAGAGTATATTCTCAAAGGATCGGAGATTCTCGATCACTCTTCCATTCAAAGGCCTTTACAAACGGTGTCGTCTCGGTCTCTCAGGCCCCCTGAGGAAACACGCAAGTCTGAGGATGACTCTGATTTCCCAGTGATCACAAGGAGGCGCAACCAGTCGTGGAGCAACATAGACCTCCATGAGTACATAGTGTACAAGTCTGAATCGTTCGGTGACTCGGCCGGAAACGTTGCCGCCGACGCCTCGACTCAGACGGACGATAAGCGACGGCGAAGGAGGGCGATGAGAGAAGAGAAAGCAATCGAAGAAATGGAGGGAGAGAAGATGCCGCAGGCGGAGGTGATTTGTCATAATCAAAGTACGGAGCTGAGCAGGGAAGAAATTTCACCTCCACCGTCCGATTCGAGCCCCGAAACCCTCGAAACGCTGATGAAGGCAGATGGACGGCTTGCACTGTGCTCTTCCAGACCCATTAAGGAAGAAGGTGTAAATCTGACGGCTGAGAACCATCCAAGTGGGAGGATGAAAGCGTCGTCGGTTCTTATACAGTTGCTATCGTGTGGTTCAATTTCTTTTAAGGATTGTGGGCCCCCATCCATGAAGGGTCAAGGGTTCTCCTTTATCGGGCACTACAAGTCAAGGCTACCCCGCGGAGCAGATAACCAAGCAGGTAAGGGGGCGGGGACGTCGATAGAAATTCCTGATTTGAGCGGGGTGAGATTGGAAGATAAGGAGTATTTTAGCGGGAGCTTGATCGAAACCAAGAAATTGAACAATCCTGCGTTAAAGAGATCATCTTCTTACAATGCAGATAGGTATATATGACATGTTTTGCTCATCTACTGGTTTTCCCTTCGCAGTTTAATGAATTTGTGAAACTTCTTTTTATTTTTATTTTTTCTACATGAAATGGTCACCCAGTAGCTGTCCATTTTGTTAATCTTTGGTGTGCCTAGTAATTAGCAACATTGGAGACTGTAGACTTTGACATTCATACAGTTTCAGCTGCATTGGTTCTATAAAATAAATGTGGTTATGGTATGGATAACTATATTGAGATTGAAGTCATCAAATAATATTAGCAAGTAAAATATTAAAAAACTCATCACTTTCACGTATGAAACTTTGTATTATAAACATGGAATTTATTATTTGAATTATTATAAAATATGGTTATGACCTCTGTAGTGTAATTTTTTTTAATAGACATAAACGAATGTCAGTATTCCTGAGACATTTTCAGATTCGTAGCAGGGGAAGAGAGAGAGAGAGAGAGAGAGAGAGAGAGAGAGAGAGAGGGTCCCTAATTAAGAGCATTAGAAATTATTTTAGGGAAATCTCAGATTTGAACTAAGCATCTATTTGGAGGGATTTTTATAATATTTATGTTCCATCAATGATTGTTTCAAGGGCAGCGTTCCTGTGTCTACGGATGTTGTCCATTGTGGTTGTTCATGTAGTCCCCTTCTTCACTTGGCTGAAAGCTTATGTAGTCCCCATTCATCCACGCAAAAGTAAGATAAAATGACTCATAATAGAACTGAGTTTGCTAATTGAGAAGTATCAGAGTCTCAGACGATTCAGACCACAGTGGCTGATTTGAAAAGTATGTTGAGATTTATCTTTACTTACAAGCTTAGACTTTCTCAGGATTCTGGCTCAGAAAATTTTGATTCTCTGTTAAACTTGATGCCCTCCTCTGCATTTGGGTGTGCTAGATTCGTACGATTTTCACGAACGGCCAGCTAGCTACCATTCATTTTGTAGCTTAACAGAAGTATGTTCATAGGTGACTCTGGTGCTGGTCCCAGTAGATATGTACCCAATTTCGTGAATATACTATACTTCGTAATTTAGTTAACGGGGCAATTATTGGTACATATCTTTCTTTTATTTTATCACGCCATTCTAATCTTCGTCAGCTGTGGCATATGGGGTCCAGATTTAAAACATCCACATAGTTGATAATTTAATCTCATAAATTCTATGAGCTGACAATCTCTACCACCGACAATTATCTAGTAGTACAAAATACTAATTCATAGGGGACTTGAAGACGAAAGGAAAAAAAAAAATCCCAATTTGAAGCAGTGATTTGTTGGTCAATTTATTGAGATGCGCGATATTTTAGAATTTGCTTTCATCTCCTTACTTGGATGTGGAAATGTCCTAATCCTAATGTGCATGATAATAGGAATTATTGCTTTTCTTAATGTGATTAGTCTAAATTTTGGGCTCTATGGTCTGCTGCAGCGGTTCCCAATTGCAAATCATCGAGCATGGAGACGCAGCGCGGGCAAAATGCATGCCAAGGAAGTCCAAGACGCTGACAACAAAGAAAGAAACGGATCCTTGCATGAATGTTAGCAGTGGTCAACACGGGGGCAAAAGAATTTATGTACAACAGTAAGTCAAAACGGGCATGAGACAGAACCTTGTGAATCGAAAGTTTGTAGCTAGCTGATAGCTGATAACAAAACCTTAGAAAGGTGAAAACTAGAGCAGTGACGAGTAGGTGGCAGCGGCTAGGCGTAGAGCATTGCAAGTCATGGCACGATAGGCACATACATTGAGGACAAAGGCGGGCCTGGTAATCTGTTGAAAATGCTAATTTGAAGCTTGTTTTGTTGTCCATTTGGTTTTGGAACTTTTGGCCAAAAGTCAGTACTTGTGCCGGCTAGCTGGTATTTCCTGGCGTTGGATTTTACCTTTTTGTGTCGGTGATTGCTGGAAAGCCCTTAATTTATATACCGTCTTTGACTGTTAATGCTTTGACTTTGAAAACTATCCTAGGTATTATCATCCACTTTGGATCCCACTATTTCAAGCGCGCACGTGACTTCTTGGAGTACTGTAAATCATGGGCATTAAAAATTGGAACCAAAAGTAAAATGCGATTTGCACATTCCTTGTTTGACGTCCACCGCATGCTCTTCTCTTTTCTATAGATTTAGGCATGGATCAAATGACTTGTTGTGGTTGATTAGAACGCCTTCACTAGAATGTGATGGAATGGTTGACACCAAGCACCTGCAAGCTTAAAAAGTTTCCTCCTTTCACAATTTTTACAACAAAAAAAAAATTAACTATTCATCAAGTAATAAAATAAAATAAGTTAGAGAAGGTAAATAATAATAAATGACTAAAAAAATGTGAATCAACTATGCAATGCAATGCAATATTGAGAGAAGGTAAATACATGTGGGTTCCCTAAGCAATGCAATATTGAGTCTTCTTGCCATCCCGTGCCCTAGATAACCAATATAGATAAAGGAAGCTAAAAAAAGGAGACATGCATTTGAGAATCAATTAAATTTGTTGTAGTAAATAATTTTATATGATTTGATATTTTCTTTCATTGATACAATTTAAAAAAATTGAGAGTAAAGTTATTTGTATTTTTTTTTTTACCTTCTCTTATATATATTATTTATTATTATTTATCATCTATTATCATCATTATTTTATAATATATTAATAATTAAAAATAAAGTTAGTATCAAAAAGAAGTATACAAATGACATTTTTCAAGAATAAATGTATCGTGGGCCTTATGTTTTTTGGGCCTTTTAAAGCGCTGCGGGGGTAACCAAACAAGTGGGCAGTGTTGGTGGGCTTTGCTATGTCCTTCTGTGAAATTCGAATTATTTGATATCCAAGAGTAAAGATAGAACTTGAACAGCGTGACCCAAACAGAATAATTAAATATCCGTTTCTTCTCCCCAACTTGAAATGGACACGGACAAACCAACCAGTTACTAATTAGTAATTAATGATATAATAATAAGGATGCAGCAAAGCAAATACAGTATTTCGTAATTTCAACATTACATTGTGAGCTTTGGCAGATATTTTAAGCGAAGGGTATAATTGAACTGTATTCAACCCATTGTGTGTTTGATAATAATTAAAATTGAGATTTCGATATTTTTAGGTTAAGAAAAAATAATGATATTATCGTATGTTCAAAAGAGATCGACACAATTATGCATTGGATAATATGACTTCATAACACTTATGTGTGGTCTTAATTATATATTTATTATTTTAAAATCTGTCATATTGTATAATTTTGTTTACATATCTAATACATATTCATTTTTTAAATTGCCCATATTACGAAATCAATATTCAGTCGGGGGAATATGGTAATGCCACATGGATAAACACAATATATGTTTCTTAATGCTTAGTTTGGAAGTTCTAGTGATATTTTATTATTTGTAGATATATGTATTGTTGATGACTTGATCATTATATTTATGTTATTGTTAATTTATCTCTTTATTAGTATTGTGATATTTTATCGATTATGGTATTTTAAAGTCAGGTGACAGCTTTCAAAAAATCAAATTCTCTATCTATTTAAATATAGGTGACCTTAATACTATTTATATTATGTCTATGTTTCTCTTAACATGACAATATCATATTTTATAAGATCATGATTCCACTATAATTATATCATATTATGTTCTTTGTTCATAAGTTCAGAAAGATTGTGATTACTTTGGGATTCTTCATATAGGGTTCCAATTGTTTTATTGATACTCACCTAGACATGATCATGAGATGAATAGTTTACTTGGCTCAAAAATAGTAAAAAATAAACTCAAATAAACTTTAAGTTTGTGTATAAGATAATTACTATACTATTCATGAATAGTAATGAGAACATTTTTTGTTTTTTGTTTTTTTATTTTTTTATAATTTTTATTTTAAGAAAATTTAAAAAAAGTTTTTAAAAAAACGAATTTTTTTTAAATACTTGTTATGGAAATTTTTTTCAAAAATATTTTAAATTCTTTTAAATTATGTTTTAAAATAAAAACTATAAAAAATAAAATATTACTTATAAAATATTTAGTATAGCAGCTACCTTTTGTACAACGCTCATCCTATAAATAGGCTGACCTTGGGCTTTTGTGTAAAAATTGGAATTGGGCTTGACTCAAATAGATTTGCACCTTTTTAACTTTTTTTAATTTATATCAATTTAATTCAACTTTATATATAAAAATGTATAATATCATAATTTTTAATGTTTTAATGTTAAAAATATGTATTATTTGTTTTTAAGATTTATTATAAATTTAATTTTAAAATATTTTATTAAATTTCAAACTAAATTGGAGTAGAGAAAATAAATATAAACTAGGCTGCAGCTTTGGCCTAAATTTATCAAGTTTACTTTAAATCAAGTATTACACACAAAAACTTCTCAGAGTTATAACTCGTTCAACTTTTCTATGCATCTTACCATAGTTCTAATTGACGAAGATATAAGCATGGAAAAAAAAATACAAATTTACATATAATTTTATTTGATAATAGAAGTTATAAATTGTATGAAATAAAATATTTTACAGTACTGTTTCTTTTTGTATATTTTAAAATACGTATTTATTTTTTTAGCTATTTTTTAAAATTGTTGTGATTTTCAATTACATGTAATAGTATAATACTCAACAAAATTTTACTTAATTTAAATGCTAATATACTTCCTTTCTTATTTAAATTTATATTAGTTTATTTTTGTAATTTAAAATCCGCATAATAATCTTATAACAATTTTTATTAAATAATTTAATTAATCAAGTTTTTTTGATTACATTACTAAAGATTTTAAATATTCTTTTACATTAAAATTTTCCCCACTTACACGTAACAACTTTTAAAAAGCCAATATTCTCAAACAAAGCTATATGCATATATGATATAATACAGTTTTATCAACTTTCGTTTTACTTACTTTCCCTCTTCTTTTTCGTTTCACTTTTTTTCCTCTTTATCTTTATGAAGTTTTTCAACTTTTATAACTCTCCTAGTCACACCAGGGACGCAACTAAAAATAATACCAAGAGGTTAAAATAATATATACTTAAAAAATAAAGATATAATATAAAAATTTTAGATATAATAATTATATTATATGTACATAAAATTTTGAAAGTGTGATTATCCCTAATTCTTTATACTTGAATCTGTCTTAATGATGATTTTGTCCTTCTAATATTTATTTATTGGTATTTTTTAATATATATCTAGATACATTAGTGCATATAAGTGCCTTTTTATTTATTTTTATTTATATTTATATTTTTTGAATTGTTCTCTTTATTTTGATTTTCTTTAATTTTCACTTTTTTTAATTATTGTGTTCTATTTTGAATTTTTTAACTTTTATTTAAATTTATTTTTTAAATTCTTTTAATTATTTTCTTAACATAAATTATAAATCAAAATAAAAATAAAAGAATAAAAAGATGCGCCTAAATGTAATTTAACAAATACTTTATTTATTATTAAATTTCATATCCTACAACTAACGAAGAAGGTTATTATTTTCATAAATTTGATGATTTAAAATAGATCTTTAAAATCAAATAAACCTAATACGTATTTTGGATACTAAAACAGTATAATATTTATAATTCCAGAACAGATAAGGTCTTTTTGATAAATTCAGTGGTTTTAAACCCCAATAAAAAAACATATTTACGATATCATGAAATGGCTAGAATTCATGAGAGATGAAGGTTGACCCGCAAACTTTTCGTTTTGACGAGGCACGGCCTTGAAATTATAGATATATAATTTTTGGGGATAATAAGATTAGCCGCCCTATAGACTATATATAACGCAACAGAAGAAAAAAATGTTGTTCTTCCCAAAGAAAATATTTAAATGTTTTCGTATTAATTTTCAAAGAGAAAACCACAAGTAGATTAGGCAAACCTCTAAAGCTACGCATCTCTCCCACTGAAATCCTGTATGGTAATGGAATGAGATAGTGATGCTCTACTCCAAAGCACCGATATCAATGTTGCTCACTTCTCTTGCCACATTGTCTTAAACCAAAACCAACCCACATATGTGTTGCCTGGATTTTCCATCAGTTACCCCGCATAGTTCCCTTACTTCTTTCGTCTTTTTTCACCAAAGCTATCTCCTTTCTTGCATGCTTCAAACAACGCCCATTGACCCTCTCCCACTAATCACCCCTATTCTTAGAACTTGTTGGCATGTCACTACCCATCATTCTCTGAGGTTTATGGTATGTGTTATTCTATAATAATAAATGTTCTTTTTTGCTTTATAATTTTCTCTTTCCCTGTAGATTACAGTAGAGTTTTTCCCCATAAAATCCTGGTTGTTTGAAGCAGGTAGGTTTCCGAGTATTGATTTGATTAACTTGTTGTGGCTGATGGTTCCTGTAAGAGGATTTAAAAAGAGAAAGAAGCTAGAGAAGAAGCATGACGAAAATGGTTTTGCTTCTGGGTCGCCGGAGAAAGAGGGGCCTGTAGATTGGTGGGATGAGTTCTCAAAGAGGATTAATGGTAGATTTCTTTTTACTTCAGATAGTTTCACTGTATCCAAATCCCCTGATATTTTCTCTTCGTTTTATGTTTGATATCACATTAACTGATGAATCCTGGTAGAATAGGTGAGTTGGTTTCCACATCTATTTTACAGAATTTTCAGTTTCGCTCAGTCTGTCATTGGAGTTCAATGCTGAGTTAGGCAAATAAATTATCATACACAATCTAAGTATCCCTAATTTGACTTTAAAGTTGCCTGTCATTCTGATCGTGCTGTCTTACCTGCGAAGGAGTGTTTAATCACAATATCTAATAGCTTTATGGTGAAGGCTAAGCTATCACATAGTACATTATAGGTATATATTGATAATCCAAGGGAGAACGGTACTTTCTTCTTGGCACTGTCAACTTTGTAGTCTGTCTGTGCTTTCTGTTTTATGTGAGGTGTAATATCAGACTTAATATTTCTTGAGTCGCTTGAGTCCGTAGGCTGATTAATTTTAATTTTAGAAAATAAAATTAAGCATATGTGGGACATTTTATTTTCATATATGTATGTCTTTTTGACTTGTCATGAATTAAACGAATGCTGATCAGTGATCACCATATAAGGTGCTTCAAAAAAAAAAAAAAAAAACTTCCTGTTCTTTGACCTGGATATTAGATAAGCACAATAGCAAAGTTACTGTTGGTGTGATGTAGTAGTTAATGCACAAGATCTTTTACACTAATATATTGTTGCCCAGCTTATTATCCATTAAGCTCCTGCTTATAGAGTGGATAACTCAAGTAAGTTAGTTGAATACATAGCTTTGTACAGATTCCTATATGGAAATTAACCCTTCAGTAATTTTATTGATTTAATACTTGAAATTTAAAACCAGTGCCTTGGATCCTCATTATATCTTCTGTAAGCTATCCTGCTAATGCTGCTATTCTGTCTCTTCGCATTAAAAATAATTATGTTGGTTGATCATTATTCCTTTCCCTTGAGTTCATCTTTAGGGAACGTATATCAGTCATTTGTTCCTAAGACTACGGGGCATGCAATGCTCCCATTTTTTTTTTTTTCTTTTTTCAACCAGATAAAGCTGTAGACAAAAGGTCCCAGTATAAATTATTAAATATTTTAGATTTAATCCCGCCTTGAATTTCTTCATATAGATTAAAATGAGGAGGAGGAGGTATACCTCATATGAACTTTTCCTGCATATTCCTGTTTCTTGGAAAGTTTCATCCTAAGTCCAAGAGGAAAGAGCAGTCAGCAGCCAGGTTATGAAATCCATAACTAACCTTAATAGGGAATATTTGTAATCAGGTGAAGTTGCCTTCCATGCCTCCATTGGATTGTACAAAATTGAGTTTGTAGGTCACTAATCAAATTATTCCACATCATGTTGGTCATAGGACAAACATATTCAACATCAATTTTTGAGTAACAAAGCAATGGATTTTCTTCTTTCTGTTTCCAGTTTTAGCTTTTAACGCCTTTATTTGATTGGCTAGTCTCAATTTGTAGTGGTTAGTGTGCTGTTAAATAGTAAGTTGCCTAGTGCAAAGAACACTAATATTTGATAAAGTGATTGTGAGCCAGAACTTTCCGTTCTTGGTTCATTTTGTATGCAGCTGTTTATGAAAAGTTCTCCTGTGTTGTGTTTATGTGCTATCTTGCTGTTTATATAATGTGCATGTTAAAGAGTAATGACGATCAAATTTATTATTTACAGGGGATACTGAGTAGGTAACATGATGTAGGAGGACTATTCCTGATATGCTTTGTATTTATTGATAAACCTCACTTTAATTATGTTATATTTACATGTTCCTTATGATCAGCATACAGGGTTTTACAAATTCTTTCTTATATACCAGACCACATTTCCTAAAACACTTGATTTAATAGAATAACTTGATATTCAATTCAGTCTCTGCTGCTTGAGGAAGTTACGACCAGAATGCAATTGGCAAAACATAATTTTGTTCTTTTATCTGTTTTAAACCAACATTAAGCGCCATTTTAGATCAATTGTTAACTCAGATACTTCTATTTCATTTTTCTAGTTGGCATCCTAATTTTGGGTGAATGGATTGATTATTTAAAGAGGTCATGGCAATTTAAAATTAAAGAACCTGAAAGAATCTATCAATTTGACAATTTTGCAAGTAATTTGCTTTCTTTTTTAACAGTATAATTCTTTCGTGCCTTGGAACAGTCATAAGGTTTGGATCAGAGGTATGCACAGAAGCTATTTACTGTTGAACTGAATGTTACAAAAGATTAGATGCAGTATATTTGTAGATTTATAAATAGTTAGGTTATAAGCAAGCAGCTTGGCGCTTGTATAAGCAAAACCCAGCATATCTCAGCAAGGAAACAATAATTAGGACTAACTGTTGATAACCCTAATTTTAGGGAAATAAGAAGGATCCCTAGACCCTAGCTTCCATTTTTTTTTTTTACTTTTCTCAAATAAAAGAAGAGGATTAAAGAAAAAAAAATCAATCACATTCTCTCTTAGTTGATGATAAAAAGCTATTTTCTAACATTTATTAGTGGATCTCATATACCTTGGTGTCTTCAGCTCTGTGATCTTCAATGATTTCAATTTGTCATGCTCCTGGTTAATGATGAACTTATTAAAAGACTTCCACACAGTTCAGCTTGTTTCAAGATGCAGAACAGAGATGAATTGATCACTTTAAACTTCACAACATATTAGGTTATTGACGTAGGTGGTGAAATTCTCTGTTCTATGAACATATTGTAGCTAGAAAAACGACACAGACACAACACTGCTTATAAATGTCCTGGACCAAACAAGTTTTTTTTCTTAGTAGCCTCTATTCATAATTCTAATTTGATTATAATATCATTATGATGCTTAGTAGGAGCTCAGGCTCATTATTTTCTTAACGGTTAATAATACTTTGGTTGCTATTATCGTTCTTCGTTACCTATATTTTCTGCACATTTGTATATTTTTGTAATCCTTCAAAATGAGGAATTTGTGTTCCTATGCATGCATCTGTTTCATTGTATGTACAGAGGTAAATTATGTCTGAATTAATATATTGCTTGACTAAACAAGCAACATCCTTATCAGTTAGTTCACTACATTTTTATTTTCTGTAAACTGGAGTCTCTGCAGCAGTTTTCTGGCCTCTTCCCTTGTGATACTAAATAATAATTGTATATTTAAGGCTCGTGAACTTTTTTCTCATAAGATTAGATCCTTCTGCTGTGCTTTTTCCTTTAGTGATAATGAACAATATTTGCTGAGCTTTGGTATTCTAATCCACCTCGACCAGAAAGATCATTCAAAAAATATTTGAAAGTTAAATCTGCATTATCTGCAATATTTGGAAGATCACTTGAATCGTGAACTGCTGTTGCTTAGCAGGTCCTCAACAGTCTCCATCAAAGGGTTTGGATGACTTTGTATCTGTTTTTAAGATCTCCAGGAAGACATTTGAGTACATATGTTCACTTGTGAAGGATGATATGATAGCAAAATCTGCACATTTTGTTTTTACTAATGGGAAGCCAATGTCTTTAAATGATCAAGTAGCAGTGGCATTGAGAAGACTGGGATCTGGTGGGTCGTTAGTCACAATTGGTGATTCATTTGGGCTGAATCACTCAACTGTTTCGCAAGTTACTTGGCGATTTGTGGAGTCCATGGAAGAAAGGGCACTTCAGCACCTGCGATGGCCTTCTACAGAAGCAGAAATAATAGCAATCAAATCCAAATTTGAGAAACTACGAGGCCTCCCCAACTGCTGCGGTGTAATTGATGCTACTCACATCACGATGTGTTTACCTGTATCAGAACCTGCTAGTAATGTGTGGCTTGATCATGAGAAGAACCATAGCATGGTATTGCAGGCAATAGTGGATTCTGACATGAGGTTCAGGGACATAGTCACTGGCTGGCCAGGTAAAATGAAGGACTGGTTGGTCTTCGAGAGTTCAGATTTCTACAAACTCTGTGATAAAGGAGAGAGGTTGAATGGGAGGAAATTACAGCTCCCTGAAGGATCAGAAATAGGGGAATATATAATTGGAGATTCAGGCTATCCTCTACTGCCTTACCTCGTTGTCCCCTTTGAAGGGAAAGAACTTCCAGAGCCAAAAGCAGACTTTAACAGGCGGCATTTTGCTACCCAGATGGTGGCACAGAGGGCGCTGGCAAGGCTAAAGGACAAGTGGAGAATCATTCAAGGAGTGATGTGGAGACCTGACAAGCATAGGTTGCCGAGGATTATTCTCGTCTGCTGCCTACTTCACAACATTGTTATTGATATGGAAGATGAAGTGCAGGATGAACTACCTTTGTCTCACAACCATGACTCAGGTTACCATCAGCTGATTTGTGGAGCTGTTGACATAAAGGGAGTATCACTCAGAGATACGTTGTCTCTCTACTTGACTGGGAAGTTATCTCCATGATGTTTTGTCCATACTGGCGGTTGGAAGCTCAAGAATGTATCTGAAATCTGAGTATCTAAGAAAATAACTCGTTTATAATAAATACTCAGTTTTCCTCCCAAATTTCTAAGCTGTAAATAATACAGATAATAGTGCATCACTGAGTGAACATTGCAAGTCTATCCAATTATGGTTTAAGATCAGGGGAGTGGTAAAACCATGCGAACATAAATTTTTTAGTAGTAGTATGGGACTTAATGGATATTTGCTAGAGATTAAAACCTTTAACTCTGTTAATTTATAACAATTTTTTTGGTGTTAAATTTATGTGTTATGATCGTGAAGGTTTGCAATTTTGGTTCCTCCGTCTACACCATTATTTTGAATATTCTGTTGGGTTTCTTACTCGGATGGAGATGCTCTGGCCCGTTATACAATGTTCCCTTCTTCATAGATTTCCTTTTGAAACCTAGAATGGGAATTTCAAATCCTTGGATTTGATTCAATATTTTAAATTCGTATGGAAATCAATTTCTCATACAGCGAGGAATTCATCTACAACTTCGTTTCCCCAAACTTCTGATAATATGAATTATCAAGTTTTGACTTTCATCTCATTATTTTTCAGTTTCTCACCTCTTAGTACTCCCAACTTCACTTTCATCATACCATAGTCCATAGCTACTTTTATAGTTGTTATATTATCACTATTATACTAGTGCAATTACCACAATTATAATTATTTTACTACTATTGTGATTTGTGAAGATTGTACCATACAAATTAATTAAAAAAACATTGAAATTTTACAATGGTACCAAAGCATAGTAGTTCTGCTGGTTTTCTGGGCGTCCAGCCCCGTTCTCTTACCCAAAAAATAAGCATAGTAGTTCTATTTCAGGAATTCCCACGTGTTGTAGGCTTGTAACAGTGTATCTATCCATTTATGTACCCAAAAAAATCTCAATTATTTCGATGAAATGACCACTTTAAAACTTATATAATTTCAGGATTTATTTCCGGGAAATTGAAATTCATGAACCAAGCACCACAAATGTTACCCGAGGTCTACTTGCAAACTTTATATACCTGTGTCCAACATAGATTCTGATTATATTGATGGAAAATAGAAGTTTCTATCATGCCAAATATCATACCTTTTTTTTTTCTTATCCCTTCCGGGGGGACATTAGATAAAATATCATAATTTTTGAAATATAGAGTAAAATGTCAAAACTTCATATTTCAGTTCGTAATTAGAATAGTATCGAAAACTTTCCAGATATTGGCCAATCAATAAATCTTCACTGCCCGCTAGCATGTAGCAAGATATGTAGATACGAAGCAAAATAGAAAACAAACCCGAGCAGACAATTGCAAGCTATCTCTCTAATCTCTATGCTCAAAACTTGTTTCTAAAATTGAAGGTCCACGGTAGGATAGAAATTACATCGTTTTGGTCAGTGAAGTAGATCGCCAATCTAAATAACAGTTGGGATACGTCTTCTCCTGTCTACAATATCAATATACAACGTATTGCAACTTCCAGCTACATCATTTCAAACTATGCTCACCAATGTCTTGTTGTCTCCCTTTTCCCCTTCCTCTGCCCCAGTTACTAAGTGTAATACCCATAAGTGAATCCTACAAAGCTGAAGGATCCAACAAGCGACTTCCGGTGCCTTGGATGGCATGAATATAAATACATTGGACTGATAACTGAATTCAGATTTTGTCAGCAGTCCCACCTCAGCAACTCGGTGCATTAATATCTTCATTCTTCATCATGGATGCATAATATAAATGCCTCGGACCATTTCAGCTTTACAGATTCTGGAACTATGGAATCATCCAGGAAAGGGCTCCAGAAGCCCCCAGGACCAGACAGAACCCAGTTTACTTTTGCTGGCGGACTGGATAAGTTAACCATGGAAGCCTTTGTGTACTTCTCCAAATTGATTTTCTTCCGAGAATCAGATTTCTTAGAATGATTAAAAAGACATCCAATTGGTTACATTCAATGTGCAATCAGTTCTTTTTCTATTACAAAATCAGAAGTTTTGAACTCACCTTAGATTTAATAGCAAGTTTCAAGGCCTTTAGAGTAATTCCATCTTCTTCAGCAACTGTAGTGCGTTTACTGACAGATTTGGCACAACAATTGTCACCCGGAGCACTTTGGTTTCCACGGCCAGATTTCAGTAATGGCTGAAAAGGAAGCATAAGTTATACTGTGACAAATCATGCAGAAACATATTGATGCCACCTCATCATTAATTTCAAACTGACTAATTTGTTTTTGTGGAACACCTTGGGTGTAGCTGTACATGCATTTTCTCCAGATAGATATCTCTCAACAGCTCTCAAGGAACGGAACCGCTCCCCAGTCTCAGGCTCAATATAAGTCTGCATAAAATATAGCATAGTACAAGTTTTTGAAAGAACTTTAATAAACAAGTCTACATCCTCTTACACCTCTATAACCTCCATATATACACGTGTCTGTGTGTATGTATGTCTTACTGCTTTCTAGTCGACCACATTTCCATTTTCAGGAGATTGGATAATCTAAAATTGCATCCTTATAGAAGAAAACTAGGTGCAGTGACTATTCACTTAAAAATGCCATCAGAGCATACATACAAGATCTTTGTCAGAAAGAGTACAAATAAGAATGAAACTATTCCAATTCCATTCGATGCCAATCATAATTAAAACAATGAGCATATTACAACAAAAGACAGGTAGATTTTAAAGGACGCAACGACAGATGTTTTGTATAAAATGTCTGTACATCTGTCTATCTATCTTCTATGGGCCAAACTTTTTTCTGCTTATTCCAGCTGCCGAACCAAACATATGATTTTTTGTTTCCTTTATTTATTTATATAATTTTGGAGTTCCACTTCTTAGTTCTTACCAAGAACTAATGTAATTTACATAAAAATACACTAAGGCAATCACTGAACAGAGATGACCATGAAACCCAATCAATACAAATGACAAAGCTTATAAAGAATCAGCTATAAAATAAACACCCCAGATAAAAAAGTTGTTGGTAAAACACTAGTACCCTATCCATGACTCCAACATATTCATTACGGGGCTTCTCTTCGATAATCCAATCCTTAGGTAATTTAAAGAATGAGTTACTTCCCCTGGTTCGAGTCATAACCTGCATCTGCAGCAATATTGGCAACGTGAGTGGAGAAATGGCTCTCATGTTTTGGGAATTACAAGAATTGTGTATAAACATAAAAATGTTTAGAGTTTATGCCCTCCTAGTTCTGTTGAGTATTTAGACAGTTTTTTGTCTTTCCAAAGAAAATGAAAATTTCCACTGAATTCTATTTGCTGATTAGAGAAGCACACTTGCACTTAATATGAACATGGAATTACTTACAGCCTCCTTTCTGCATTGTAAGTCAATTAACCCAATATACGTAGACAATAAAATAAATAGGAAAACTCAGTCACTCACTGTATTTTCATTTTCTGATTTCACTCTCTTAGTTCTAAGAGCATCTATTGACTCTTCCATTAGGTATCTCTTAACAGATACCAGTGAACGAAACTGCCTTCCAGTCCCTGGCTCATAGTAATACTGCACAATAAGACAAATCATCAATTCCATGCAGAAACGGAAGAATTTCCATATACTATATCCTCCTGGTTATAGAATGATGAGTCGCCAGAGTGGAGTTTCAACAAACAGCACGAGAGTTACAGGAGGTTGGTAGTGATAATAACAACCAAGAACCCAACCAACCTAAGTGTTCTAAGTTTTAAATTGTATAATTGAAGAAGGAAGGGGAAAACTACTACTTTTTTTTTTACTTTCTGCTGACTATTACTTGGTGGAATCAAGTGTAATTTTGCCCGCACAAGAGACTTACCTCATTTGCACTAAATGGCAATATAAGAACAGTCAAAGGGGAAAATCCGGATTTTCCTCTTAAAATTTTCATATCCAACCATTTTACTTGTCACTGCCAATATTCGCATTAATCTATGAACTATGAAGCACTGACCCTTGGGGAGTCGTGTCAGACACCAACATTCAGTATGACCCTCAAACACCTATGAACGATACTCTTGAGAAATGAGAATGAACATTAATTTGTAATACTCAACAACACTTATTTGTGAATATCTTCACACTTATTCATATTAACATTTATGTATTAAAAATAATATATTTGAACACTGTACGGTGGATTTGTTTGCTATTAAATAATGCAACACTTGACTGAATCCAATCCCTAGGCACTCAATAAGAAATGATTAATGGCCATGGTACCCAATCCAATTTTCCTAACCAAACCCATTGGAAAAGCTTCAGCGTGTTTCACAATTCCCGCCAAGCAATTATGCAGATATGCATGGATACAAAGGCATTGCACAGAATTCAAGGTACAATTAAGGAGAAAAGCGACGGATAAAGCAGTGAGATTATAGAAGAGGAGCATGCACCCTGTCTACGCGGGCCGGGCCGGCTTTGCCAGAGGGACGGGGCCTTTCCTCAACGACCCAATCATCGGGAAGCCTGAAGGGTGACAAGCTCACAAGCTTCAAATTGCTTTGCCTCTGAATCTCACTTACCTCTTCTTCTTCATCGTCGCATTCTTGTTGGCCTGGCCTCCGAACCCGAAGAGGAGTCGGCGTCACCGGTAAGGATTTGCAGCTCATGCTGTGATATGGCAGTGTGGATCCTCAGTCCTCACTCCGCCGCAACCGGCATTCACTTTCCCGTCCGAATATTATAATGGGTTTAATTTTTAATTGGGCCCACTTCCACTGGACTGCATGGCCCATTATCCACATCAGACTCAAAAAACACCAGAATAGCAAATTAGCAATACGTAACATGACCGATATGGGCTTAAACTTTTCGTTCATCAAATTGTAAACTAATATTTAAAAATGAATTTGGAATAGTTAAAGAGCAGACAAAAACAAAATGACACTTGAACATGGACTTCCCATTTTCTGGTGAATCCGGATCACCATTCAGCAAGTGTAAACACTCAATGCAAAATTCATTGTTTAATGGCTCTGTCTACCAAATGAAGCACGTGACCCATGCATCATATCTGGAGATTTTAGTTTATGCTCATAACAACTAAAAAATAATCAGTGGATCACATGTGAAAAGTTGAGCCAAAGCTTAGAATTGTTTGTCAGAATTGATTTGTACAGATCATTTTATAAATAAAAAAAATTAACTTCAAAAAAGTGGAACATAATTTTTTGAGTTTATTTTTCCTTAAAATTTACGTCACACTCTCTTTAATTTTAATTTATACAAAAAACACTTTTTTATTAACAAAATTATTAGTCAAATTTACGCTAAATACATTTTTTTCTTAAAAACTTTTAATAAGTATAATTTAATATATCATAAATTATCAACATGTCGGGTTCATGGTTTCAAAAACTTCATAATAAATGAGGTTAATATAATTATTTTAAAGTTAGAGGAGGTGAGACTATAAATTTTTATAAACTTTAAGAAATATTTATATATAAATAAATAAAAATAAATGAGTATAAGTTTCAAAAATTTCAAGAAAATTTACTGTAATCTACTCTAATTTATTTATATTGCTCCTAGCTTCTAGTTTTACGAGCAGCATATAGATCAAAATTTATCCTTAAATATCAAATTATTTATATTATTATGTATAATTTTAAAAGAGTTAATTTCTTTCAAATTTTTTATATATATCATATTATTATATATGGTTTTGTGAGAGTTGATCTCTTTAAGTATTTTATATATAATTTAATAAAAGAATAGTAAATAGTTATTTACCTTTTATTAAATGATAATTAATAATTTTTATTTAAATTTATTAATTTATTAAATATAAAAATAAAAATAATGAATTGTGATATATAGTTTATGTTAAGATCGTAGAATGACCCTCACTTTTATATATATATATATTCTTGTACCGCTCATATTAGTGGGCGGTAGGGGGTTTTTAAATTTTTTTGATTTGTTTTAAAATTTTTTTTATTTTTTAAAATTAATAAATTAAGTTTTTTATTATAAATTTTTTTAGAATTTTTAAGATGTTTTTGTATTTTTTGTAAAATTTTTTAAGTTACAAATGAATAAAAAAAAAATTATGGATGAATAGTAATAGAGATGTAAAAAAAATTCAAGAAAAAATGAAAAAATATTTTAAAAAATTTTAAAAAACATATATAAGATAAAAAATAATTAATTATTTTTAAAAAATAAAAAAATTTAAAAAACATAAAAAAATAAAAAAAAATAATGGGGTGGTAGCTTAGAAATTTCCTATATATATATATATATATATTCTCTGGTAACGAAATGAGGGCAATAAGACAAGACTAGCCTCCCTAATTGAAAACATTGGTGGTTGTAGCATAATTAAAGTGTGTGTCATTTTTCATGTCCTTAATTTTTATAATAATAATAAATAATAAGTATTTGTTAAGAGACATGGATGTATTAATATATTAATATATTTTTTATTTTTTTTAAAATAAATTTAAGAAAAAATTTAAAAGAATATAGAACATAATACTTTAAAAAAGTGAAAAAAATACAAAAAATATAAAAAAAATAATAAAAGAATATTCAAATGTACAAATACATTAAAATGTAGTTTAAAAAACACTTAAATATAACTATCTAGATCAAAAAATGGTCGGTGGGTTACCACAAAGCAGAAAATGGTTGGTGGAGAGTTGAGGCCACAGCGGGCCTGGAAATTTGTTATAACTAATTATTTTCCTTTTAGAAAACTAATTGCATTGACTTTATAGAATTTTAAATTTTCTAGATAACTTTGACGATCGCATCAAAAATATTGAAGATTTTTTTTATTGAAAAATATTGAAGATCTTAATACATTATCGTATAAATTTCTAGATAACTTTCTTCAATACAAGACAAAATTACTTTGAAAATTAGTATGACTTGTATGAAATATACTACAATTCTCGAAAGTGCTAAGATTATTATTATTTTTAAATGAAAAGAAATTTTTATTTTGATGGCTAAGTTTCCTTCTTTTCTTTCTTGGCAAGTTTTGTTATTAGTTAGTACTTATGACGAATATTCTTAGCAAAGAGAATATCAATAAGTTTATAATATGCTAACGCAAGCCCTGATCAACTTAGAATTTGTCAAAAGAAGTATATAATGTTAAAAAAAATTAGAACCACATATCATATTTTTGAAGTATTATTTAAAATATTTATAATTATTATATTTCTACCAACTTTACTAGTGTAAAGAGGAATGGTAGTGATTGATTGGGATGTCTAGATAACTAAGGAATAGACTTCAGTTCTAAGAAGCTGAAAAAAAATATTTAGGTAGATTTAATATGTCAACAAATTATATATTTTTTATAAGACATTTGTTATATTATAGTTTTATTTTGAGACAGTAATAATATATTTTTATTTTTTATCACTTATTTTTTTTTGTATTATTTGATCATTTTTTACTTTTGATATTTTTTTGGAATTTGTTATATTTCTTGTATTATTCTTTCAACAGTTTTTTTAAAATTTATTTTAAATAAAAAAATTTTTAAAAATCTAAAACATTTCAATATACTTTTAAAAAATACTAGAAGTACAAATTGGTTAAATAAAAAAATAAGTGATAGGAAGAAAGACTATTGTTATTGCCAAAAAATAGATCTATTTTTTTTGTAAGAGTGTTTGATGAGTTACATTTAGATATATTAATATATCTGAATTTTTTTATAATTTTTTATTTTAAGAAAAAAAATAAAAAAAATTTAAAATTTTTAAAAAAGTCTAAAAGAATAAAAATAAACTTTAAAAATAAAATAAATAAATAAAATATTTAAATACATCAATACGTTCAAATATAACTTAAAAAGCATAAATTACCTCAAAATTTCTAGAATAAAGCAGTGGTGTAGAAATAGGAAAGTTCCCAAACAAGTGTGGATGAGCCGCGTAAAATGCAGTCAGTGCATGACAAGGCACACCGTTGAGTGAGGGGCCCTTTGCTTTTTCTTCCCGCTCCCCTTGCGCGAAACTTCGACCCATATTTTTCTCACTGCTGACCCCCCTCTTTGCTTCCTTGCTTTCAAACTCACCTCAACCTTCCACGCGCCCTGCTCCACGTACGGATTCTACCATCTCCCAGACTGGATTACAATTAATTACGGTATTAATAGTTTTTTAAACAATTTCAATATACTATTTTATTATATTTTATTTTCTAATGTATAAATTACACTTAAAAGAATTTATTGACTAAAAATATTCAAATATTTTTGTAATTTTTAGTTATCTTTAAATTTCATTATATGAAATAAAAAATGACAAACATGATAAATAAGGGTAAATAAAGGATTTAGTAGAGGGGAGTTTACAAATGAATCTGAAAAAAAAAAAAAAGACTTGTAAAGAATTAGCATGTGGTGTATACGACGCGTTCCAACTGCACGTGCCGTTATTATTTCAGTCCAGGATTTGCATTGCATAGCAAGTCACTAATTATTTAATTTGACTTCTTAGCCCATTACACGCACTGGCGATACGCGGCTACGCATACGAAGACTCTTATCGCCTCTCATGTCCCATGCCAATGCCGTTCCGACATTAACCACTAAGGAAAAAGTATGGGCAATTCTGACATTTCATGGCCATGTCCCTTCCAAGTCATAGCGTAACCCTATTCTCCTCACACAATATATGAGAGCAGTGCCCTATAAAATACTCCACCGCTTCCTGCATTACCGTCCTATTTCATTCACTACAACAGTTTCTATAAAACTTAGCGAAGTTTCAAACACCTTTAGTTATTTAGCGCAGCCATGAAGAGAGGCAGAGAAGAGGTGGGTGGTGAGATATATATGGCTAATTGTTTGATGTTACTATCCAAAGATGGCGAAACCAATTTCCCAGCCGAAGAGTTTAAGGGGAGCGGTGCTTTCAAGTGCAAGACTTGCAATAGGCAGTTCGCTTCGTTTCAAGCCCTTGGAGGCCACAGAGCCAGCCACAAGAAGCCCAGGTTCATGATGGGTGCAGACCTTTCTTGCTTACCCACCATGAAAGCCAAGGTTCACGAGTGCCATATTTGTGGGCTTGAATTTGCCATCGGACAAGCGCTGGGAGGGCACATGAGGAAGCATAGAGCTGCCATTATGGATGGTTTGCCGAGTCATGCCGTGCCAGTTTCGACAAAATCTAACAGTAAAAAGATTGATTTGCGGTTGGACTTGAACTTGACGCCATTGGAAAATGATTTGAAGCTTGACTTGAGGCCACCTTTGGTGAATAGTTTTATTTAATTCATATATTAGTAAACAATTTTTAAGTACTCATTAATTTTTTTGGTTGCTTTTCTCTTATCTTTTATTTTTTTTCCTCTCATTTATGTGTATAGTTTAATTTTTTTTTTTACTCAAAAAGTTTTTGATAAAATTTTCGTTTACCTGTAAATATAATGGCACACGGTTTCCAGACCCATACAGGAGCGACAGGTTCTCTCCCATTCTGTAAAGCGCAAAATAATTTGTAATTTTAATTAAAACATTGTAAATTTACTTGTGATTCTTCTCATTCTTATTCTACGCAAATCGTGAAGTCTCATTTCAAGCATTTTAAGCAAATATGGAGTTTTGTGAAGACTACAGTTCGTCTCACCAATAACATCAATTTCTAGGAGAATTTGAGATTTCTGGTGAGGAGGATGAAAAAAATTCTGGTAGGAATAGCAATTGGTGTATTTCTCCATGGATGTGGAGTAGTATATATGATAGCGAAATGGAACCGGTATTTTTTGTTTATAACCATTTTTAGTTTATCATGGTTATTTATTAATTTTTAAATGATCACAATTAAAATAGATATAAAATACATATATTTTGTCAAACAAATCGTAACCATCTAAAAATAAATAGATGACCATTATTAAAAAATGACTTATCAAACCAGATCCAAATCATCAAATATAGAGGAGCTATCCAAGAGTTTTTAATAAAAGTTATTGATTTTAATTTTATGATTTGTCTTAATCAATAATTTATCTATAAATGTTTATTATCTTTTCTCATTTTTCTCTCATTATATATGTTCTCATATATAATTAGAGATGAAAAGAGTCAATAACTATTTAGATATGCAATTACCGTTGAGATTAACACAAATTAATTTATAACTATCCATGATTTTTAAAAACAAAATTCCTTAATTTTTGTTTATTAACTTGATTTATTTTAATATCAACTATCAATTATTCAATTAATAATGATTATTGATTCTTCTGACATGAACAATTAACGCTTGAGAATAAAACAACTCAACTAATAATTATGTACCTATGTGTTTTTAAAACAACATCCCTTTATTTTTAATTTTTATTTAATATCAATCATCAATTATTTAGCATGGTTATTAATTATTCTCACATTTTATATTAAATTATTTATCTCATTAGATATGTTTCTTATTCATCTAAAAGTAATTATTGACTAATATAATATATCACTTAAAACTAAATTAAGTAAACAATTCACAGCTGAGATTAAAATAAATCAACTAATAACTATACATGAATTTTTTTAAAAAAATATTTTCATTAACTTGATTTATTTTAATAGTGATTGTCAATTATTTATTTTAATGTCTCACTATATATGTTATTTAAAAATATAAATAAATAATAAAAGATGAAACTTCATTGTAATTTTTAAAATAAAGGGGAAATAAATATAAATGTACAATATTTTAAGAGAGATTCATATATTTTACTCTTGTATAACTACAATATAATTTTGTTTGTTGAAGTTTGGTTTTTATTCATGTAAGAGATAGTTGTATTATTTATTTTGTAGTAAATTCTTTTTTGATGAAATTTTATTCAATACTTTGTTAATTAAATTAAAAAAATATTATCATATAAAACTCAAAATAGACTGGCTCAATTATAACCTAGCTAAAACCATATATGAGAGCATCCACAGAATTTCTACAAAGTAACAACTCTTTGACTTCTTAAAGGTACCATTCTCGTGGCAGTCTTGAGACGATTGAATTTTTTGCATAGATAGATAGAATTTTAACACCAGAAGTGAGTGGGTATTTCAATATCTAAGGAAAGGAAATGTTTGGTATAAGAATTTTTTAAAGTTTATTGGAAATCACTACTTTAGAATTTAAGGGCTGTTTGTTTTTGTTTTTAAAAATTATTTTTTTATTTTTTTATTTTATAAAAATAAAAAAATTTGTTTGCGTGACTGTTTTCATCAGTTATTTTTAAAAATTGTTTTTAAAAATAATAATTAAAAAATAAAAAAATAATTTTTTTTTGTATTTTGGCTTGTTTTCTTCATCTGTTTTCTAAAAAAACACAAAAAACAACTGATGAAATTTTTTTTACCCAAACAAGTTTTTTGATTTTTTGTTCTATAAAATTATTTTTTAGAGTTGTTTTTAAAAATTATTTCTAAAAATAATAAAACAAAAATCGTTCCAAACAACCCCTTAGTTTTTTATGTTTGATATAACTTATAAAGTAAAAAAAATTCTAGAAAATTAATATTATTGGGAATATTTTTTGGACAAGTTTTTCATAAAAATTTTCTTATGAAATAGGTAATATTTTTAGATTTCCACCCTGTAAACAAATTTCAGGGGATTTAAATATTTTTTTTACCTTCTCATAAATCACCAAACTTCAAATCCCAAATTTTCAAACCTTCAATCTAAATTCTAATGCCTAATTCCTAAATTCCAAATTACTAACTTCCAACTCCCCGCCCTTATTTTTTAAAAACATATTTATTACATTTATATGTAAGAGTATTTTTATAAAAATTACTCAGATTCTCGTAAAAATAACTTATAAATTAAATATGAAAATGCCTATCATTTCTAAAAATTTATAAAACTAACTAAATACAATTTTTAAATTCTTAAGAATAAGATTTTTATGAACCATAATTCTTAAAAATTATATTTCTTGAAAGAAAAAAAATTCTTTTATACCAAATACTTTATAATATTAAAGTCAACTAATATTTAATATGAAAATGTATTCAAATACTTGAACAAAACATTTGAATATTGGGACATGGAAAAAATTATTTTATATCATAATCACATTAGGTTATATAAGATAATGTTGTGTAATAATCTATTCTCATTAAATTTTTTATAATTTATTCATCTTGTAATTTAAAAGTCTAGCCATCAAATTATAATTAAATTTATTACTTTTTTTATACAATGAGTGAATTACAAAATTGCATTTTACTCCATTTGAATGAAAGTTTATACTAATACAGATCTGATCAAAAAGTGATCAGTCATCGTTCCCAAGCACACGAACAAATCACAATGAACATATTTTTATTAAAAATAACTTTGATGAAAATGACCGAACCCACGGTTATACCATGTCAGCGATACGTAAGATAATTTTTCGACATTTGGTAGCCCGTAGGCGGTAGGCCCCTTACAGATTTTCTTTTCTGGTGAAACCAAATAGTACGTCAATAGAGTTTTCCACCCGATCAGCGGTACAAATTTATTTCCCGTCAGTCTATCACACACGTGTACGTGATCAACAAGGGCAACCGCGAGTTACAGGCTCATCCTATCTAACATCCCTTCGCCGAAAAGAAGATCGAGTACTCTTGACTCTTCTGTCACTAACCTTATCAAATCTCTCCTCTCCTTCTTCTCCTTCAGAGAGCGGTCTACGTTCATCCTCGGTGTGGATTAGCCGGAAGTTTCATCATAAACCGGCGTGAGAAAAACCTTCCGGTTATATTTCCGGCCATCATTGAGGGAAGGATCGTGGATTTTCTTCCCAAGCTTCTATTATCAAAGGTCGTCGCTGGCTCACAATTCCCGAGTTCAAATATTGGCATTTGTTGACTTCGACTATTTTTGACGTATATGAATATCCAGTCTTGGAGAAATTTTGTTCGGTAAATTTCTAAGATAGGTAGTGCCGTATTTTACTTTTTAATCTGATAATTAATTCTTCTTAATTCATATAATTTAGCCCGGCTACTTGCTATTCTTTGTCTTCGTTGTTGACATTGAAGGACGCGAACCGCGTTAACGTACATGAATGATTTTTCCCTTAGTGCAGGAGTTGTTTGGAGAGTTACAGAGTCTGTGAACACTACTTTGGGAACTAAGAAAGTATGCCTGGAATCGACCAGAAAGTCACCGTGGATTCAGGAATATCTTTTACCTGAAACAATAGAAACAAATGGTACTTTCTAGATTCTGCTTCGTTAACTATCTTTCTTTTTCTTTAAGATTTTTATCGTACATGTCCTCTTCTTTTTTGAGGAGCTTATCACACGCAAAATGCACATTGGGTTGTAAATGTTGCATAGTGCTTCTGTTGCATGCTTCTTCTAGCCTCTAGGAACCAAAGAACTCCTGATGCTTTAATTTTCTTTCGAGAGTATGTGAAGGGTTATGAAACATAAACGTCGATACGGGATATAGGACATAATATGACATGGACACACCGTTTCGGGGCTATGAGACACGGCGCCTGATCATTTCTTTTTCTTTTGAGGTAGTGTGTGAAGGTAAATGAAACATAGACACCGGGATAGTGGACACAACAAAATGTAAAATACCAAATAGTATGTCATACTTTCTTTGAAGTTATTCAGGAAATGTTTCAAGCTCCCTTAATTATAAATTGGTGCCTGGTGGATTAAAATTACCATTTTGGTTATTACTTCTTCTGCAATTATTTTTTATGTTTTCTTTTGACTCGAACGCATAAAGTCTATAGTTACACAGAAGGTGACTGAAGATAAATACCATACTAACTTTATACACATTATAACTTTCTGTGGCATTGTTAACAGGGTAAATTATGATTAAATGAGTTCCTCCCCTCAGTTCTCCTCCTTTTCCTTAGTAGACCATTTTCCTTTTTGGTTTCAGTTACATCAACAAAAAGTACTATGGAATGCTCGTCATCTGCTGCTTTTGTGCAAACTTAATCAAATTGTAGGTTTATGTGATGTTGTTCCTTGACTTGATCACTTAACAGAAAAGAGTTTGAGTTCTCTCTTCACGGAGGAAATATATGATGTTATTGGTGAAATACATACTATAAGAAATATAGGTATATGAATACATGATAATATATCTGAGATGTATTTGGTATGCACTTAAACATGTTTGGAAAGATGTGTCAAATATTAACACCCGAAATTTTAATAATTTTAATCGAAAGAGTATTGGTGTTGTATCATATATATCAAGTGTCTGAACCAGTCATGGCTAATTTGAAGGGTCGGTGCTTCACTGTTGAGATGTATGGATTGTTCATGGCTCACATTTTATATCTATACGTGTATACATGCATGCAGATACAGTTAACTGTTAATAATTTCTAAAGTTGATTTATTTAATTGTAAGAAGCAATGGCAGCTGAATTTTAGTTCATTTGGAGCCTGGTATCGTTACTGGCTATGGATCTGAATTCAGAAGGTTTTGATATGAGTCCTGAAAGATAGATTATCTGTCAGTCCTCATTAATAACAGAGTACGATCACTCTTTTTTTATTAAATGGTCGCTAGTTAGTAGAAATTAGGAGCCAGACTTTTTTTTCTTGGAAAAATTCAATAACCTGAACTGATATTATGTTTGTTTTATGATTAAAGAAGACCTTGATCATGAAACCTCACTTCAGATTAACCTGATTCTACATAGTTGAAATATGAGAAGTTTAGCTGGGAAGAACATTGGTAGTTTTTGTATAACTGAATATTTGATATAATAAATCCAAAGACATGAAATAGTCAATAATATATGCTTTTTGAAAGTCATTTTAAAAATGGCAAGGGATAGATTATGAGAGCAAGCAGTTTTTGGGTTTTAGTCATGCGAATTTAGTGAATAATAATTTAATGCCTGTAGTGAGACGATATTAACTGTTTCCAATGTTTGCTAGTATTAAAATCTTGTATGAGCTGCTTGTTTCCAATTGTCAAATTCCCCATCACCTTTCTCAGAAATTGTAAATTGTCAATAGTATGATAAACAGTTTTGGACATTTTCAGTAGTTTGATATCTACACTAATATTAGAATTAATCAAATTGACTTATTGAATAGGATCATATTTTCTGTTTGTAGCTTATACAATGTTCAAAGTTAAGGTTTAGTGGCTTACATGTTGAAATTTGAGTCATTTTATTCATCAATCTTTGAAAATTCCACCAAATTTGATTGTCACTAACAGACTATCAGGAGACTTGTAATATATTTCCTTGTAGGTTAGAAAAATCATATAACAGAGAGTTTGGTTGAATGGAAGAAAGAAAGAAAGAAAAAATGTCATGGCTTGAAAAATGGTACTGTTTTTACAGGCAGAAAATTTTGAATCTTTGTTTATCTGAAAGTGTTTTTTTTATGCGATACTGTTCTATTCTTATATGTACAAAATCAGTCTCGTTCCCCTTGTTGTGTGAAGCGAGGTTTATTTGCTGCAGTCTTTCCAAAACAAGCTTTTTGGATGGTGTAGGGTACTGGACACATTAATGACAAAAGAACAGCATTTGATAATCCTTCCAAAATTGAACCAAAGCGTGCTCATCAATGGTTTGTTGATGCTGACGAAATAGATTCTTCTTCAAACAAGAAACAAGCAGTGGAAGATGCTAATGGAAAATCAAGTTCAGGAATTTCAAATGCTAATTTTACACCTTGGGAGAACAATCCTACTTTTCTTTCAGTCCCAAACCAATTTATTGGCAGACTATTTGGTTCTGAAAGTAGGTCTGTCAATTTCGCTGAAAAGAATACTTCTTTTGCTGGGGTTTAGAATTCTAACATGAGAGCAAAGGTGATCTACGGAGAAAATGTGTCTTTTGGCTTGTCTATATCTCATTCTGTTGAAGATTCTGATGCATGTCTAGGTTTTAGTGGAATTAAAAAAGTCAAAGTAGATAAGGTTAAAGAGTGCGATAGTGCACAAGCTTCGGAGGGACATAACTTTAACAGACAAATATCAGTGACCTACATCAGGCCTATAACAGGGAAGTGGAGACAAGATCTGTATCAATGGGGAAAGCCTTTGATAAGGAGGGTAGTGCCAATGTCACATTAATGGGACTCAACTACAAAGAGGGGACGCACATGTTAGATCATTGAGTGCCCCCCATAGCAAAGGAGATGAGAATGTCATATCAATTGGTGATTCCTTTTGAAAATATGACACAAATATAATTTCTTTTGGTGGGTTCCCTGAGGATCACGATGTGTTCCTCGTGGCAGGACTGCTGGAGACTATGATCCATTGTATAATCAATCTTCAGTTCAAGTATCAAGAGCTCATGAAAAAGAGTTGGATGTGTCAAATTGCAATGCAGTTATAAATGCTCCTCAGGTAGCTAAACTAAAGCCTGAATCTCTGTCCAAGAATAGACAAGAGTTCAAAACAGTGAGGAAAGAAGCTCCAAACAGATTCCCTTCTAATGTCAGAGCTTGATTTCTACTCCTATGCTAGATCGAGTTCCTGTAAAGTATGTTTCAGTGGCCCGGGAGGTAAATACATGTCTTGTCTATATCTTCAATTTGAAGTTCTGTATAATAAGTTATGGTTGTTCTTGCATAGATGAAGGAACTTCGTGGAATTATTAAAGGTTCTGGCTATCTTTGTGGTTGTCAGTCATGTGATTATACTGAAGTTAGTCATCCACTTGTTTACAGCCTGACCAAACTCCTATTGGTTGTCAACTACTTAAAATATGATAGCTTACGATTCATCTGGGGATTTTATTTTATCAGGTTCTGAATGCTTATGAGTTTGAGAGACATGCTGGTTGCAAAACAACATCCAAACAATCACATTTACTTTCAGAATGGGAAGACCATTTATCAAATAGTACAGGAATGTACCCCTGAAAGTTTGTTGTTTGATACAATTCAAACAGTTTTTTGGTGCACCAATTAATCAGAAAGCCTTTCGCATCTGGAAAGGTAAATGAATTCCTCCCTTGTGTCTTTGGATACACATGCACGTGTGCTTCCAGATGCTTTTGTCTTTTGGGGTTGTTTGGTACGTCACTTGTTCAATTTTTTTTACTCCTTCTTGTAGAATCATTTCAAGCAGTAACCTGCGAGCTTCAGCGTATTTATGGAAAGGAAGAACTAAACCTATAACTCACAAGCCTTTGTCAAAATGTAACAAAGGTTAGACTCTAGTGTTCGTAGAGAGATAAATAATTTTTTTTCTTCTTATTTTATGGCTTGGCACTCTGCTGTGAATTGTGTACTTTTTATGGCAATGGATGCTTTTTGTTAGTTTTTCTACAAATCAATGAGATTAGTTGTTTTTTTGGGGAAAGAATTATCAAGAATATAATGGAGAAAGCTCATATAGTTTATAATAGATAGGAATAAAGGAACAACACTTCTTGACCTGTTATATTATATTTTGGGCGCTGAACTTCTGGATAAGTTTTTGTAATTGACTGGTTTCAATCCATTTTCTAAGAACTCTGCCTCTTTGTTAAGAAACGTAATAGAGGAACATGATATGTGGGGATATGGCGCCTTAGCTTCGGCCGTCTATACATTTTGCTGGCTTTGTTATAATGCGCTTGTATGAAAACTAGAAATTAATAGCCCTTTGCGTTCGAGTAAACCAAACCAGACAGAAGAAAATTTTGATTAAGATGAAAATAAATGCAGTGGTGTTTTTCTTTCCGAAGAAATTGCTTAAGTGTGATGCATTGTTTGGCCTTAAATGAAATCAAGAAAAGATTAGCGGAAAACAAAATGTAATTGATCAATTTTAGTTAACCATAAAAACTAAACAAATTATGTCTTGAAACTTAGATAATAAATCTTTACCGTTGCTTTCGCAGCTTCTATGTTGTATATATATTATATACATATAAAAAAAATGTGGCATTATTTTTTGTTTTCAGTTTTCAAGGATACCAATGTATCGTTGAATATTTATGAGACCGCCATTTATTATTTGTTTATTAATCTATATGGAATAATAGGTGTAAGTGAGAACGGGTTGAGGATTAATAGTAGTAGAACGAAAAATAAAAGGTGAACAGATTTGTAGGAATGGGAAATTTCGCAGACACTTAGCATGTTGAATTATCTTCTTGAAGCGTGAGTAATCATTTTCAGGGAAGCTATATACGAGTCACCTGGAAAATAAGGTCTTGCATTTTCTTAGTGAAGGATGCAAAGATTTACGAAAACAGCTAAATCCACAGCAAGCGGTTAGTCCGTTTATACATTTTTGATTAAACCAATGAATGATCAATGGATAACGTCCCAACACACAGAAAGTGAGGGATGGTTAGACATGCATTCACTACAAGATGACATCTAAATATAACTTTCTTGAAAAATAGCTCTTCACACGCAAAATTTGAAAAGAATGACGAGGTTAAAATGTAAAGCACAAATCATAATCATACAACTATTTCCATCCTTCTTCCTTGTTCTTGGACGAAGTGTTGCCTCCAATTAGAAATTTTCCTTCAACCACAACAAGCTGATTTTTGTGCACCTTGCCCAGCCCCTGCTGCCCGGTCTTGTTGGTTGATCTTGATTGTTGAAGACTGCAGTGAAAATATCATGAGACATTCAACTTAAAAGAGTGTGCTAATAACGCATGGAACTTATCTATGCGTTCAAAGAAGAGGAAATCTAATTACCTCTGACTTAGAGTCGGTGTCAGTTAGCCTTTGTTTTATATCTCTTGCTATCGAGAAGAAAACTTGCTCCACATTTTGGTTTGTCTTTGCGCTCTGCAAATACAAAATCTTTCAGTGCCCAATAGTATACAACTTCAGGAAGCTGCCACATTCTCAAGCATACATCACTTACAGTTTCGAAGAATTGAATTCCATACTCATCAGCCAGTGCTTGGCCCTTGGACGTAGGCACAGCCTAAAAGGAAAGAAAAAGGTATATATAATCACACTTCACAAACAGTGCAAACATGACGTGCATGAGAGAGAGAAGCTCCCAGATGTAGTAACTAATTCAATTTAATTCATCAAATTAAAATTCAACCCCCTCCTCCCCTTCCAAAAGAAAGAGTGCAACTGATTCTTCATGTTCTAACTGTCTAACACCATGATTTTCCGTTTTGGTCAGACAGATTATCAAACAGCCATAATGATGCAATGCGACTCAATCATGTGTAGATGACAATAATGGTTCAATTGTTAGGCCACTTGGGGCTAAGTTTCCGTTTCTCTGTTGGTCGGGGCTGGTGTATGGGGCAAGGTCTTAAGATTTGACTCCTGACATTTGTAGCCTTACCCAAAAGAGAAGAAAGAAGAGATGAGGGTAGAAGAGAAAGCAAAAGAGGTAAGTTCATAAACATCGCCACAAAATTTTCATACCCTTTTACTTTCATCCATGTCAGCTTTGTTCCCCACCAATATTTTGTTCACATTATCTGAAGCATGTTGTTCAATGTTGCGAATCCAATTCTTGATATCTATTAAAAGCAGAAGCTGAGTGAATATTCCAGAAGGAAAAGCCTTCACAAAGAAAGGTACAGATATCCAAATTTCCAACTGAAACAAGAGATGTTTATTTTACTGTTAAAAGATGATTCGTCGGTAACATCATAGACTAGCAATATGCCCATAGCTCCACGATAGTAAGCTGAAAAAACGAAAGAATTTAGCAAAGGTTATAATATATAACACAAAACTACCTACTTGACAAATACTCTCATTTGTATAAGAAGCCAAAAACAATGAAGAAGAACGAACTCTCATTAAAATTCAATGAAATAGTATTCACAATCACACCCAGAACTGGTAAGGACAGATATATCTAGAAGTGTATCTCATGATCCATCAAAACTATAGGTACCTCCTGTAATAATTAATCTTACATAATTTAAATAAAGGATCACTAGTGATCTTAAGATTCTATACATCAATTATTAATCTGATATAGTTTATATAGAATTCAAAAGGAAAATGCTGGCAGAAACTTTCTGGCCTATAAATTCTACAAGGTTGGCACTGTAAGTGCTGGGGATCCAAACGAAGAATGAAAGACTAGTTTAGGCATATGCACAGGTCATAATTTCGGGGATTCGATTTTTGGTTATAATCCCAGGGATTTGGATTTATCTTCGAATTTTTGAATGGTGGACTGACTCTGGCACATCAGTTGTGACATAGGATAAGAGTTACCGTATCTCTGAGTGCTCTCTTCTTCTCTATATCTTGTCTTTCTTAACTCTATATTCTCTATCTTTTTCTTTTTCTCCACATTCTTTCTCTCTCTCTTTTTTTGTCCACCTTTTTATCATATATTAATATCGGGAAGTGTCATAAACCACGTACCAAGTAATGTCTTTCCATGAGTCACATACAAGAAACAAAAAGATGCTAGAACCAGCAAGGATTAGAAACCTTACCAGTTGTAATTGTTCGAAACCGCTCCTGACCTGCAGTATCCCAAATTTGGAGCTTGATCCGTTTGCCATCAAGCTCAATGGTTCTTATCTTGAAATCAATGCTGCATTAGGAAGATAGACCTTTTGATGTTAGAGAAACTTCTGGCAAACGAGGTTCTGCTGTTTTACTCCTAAATTGTAAAAAAAAAGCATACCCTATGGTAGTGATAAAACTAGTAGTGAAAGAGCCATCTGAAAAACGCAGAAGGAGGCAACTTTTTCCAACACCTGCAAAAGTTTATAACATATGAGATTTACGCTAAACTCAGGTATGCTATACGCTTAAGCACCATGATTATCCTATTTTGATTTCTCTAAAGTAATACTATTCTTCTATTTCTTCACTAACAAAAGTCATTAAACTGATTGTTTCTGCAAAATTACTAATCAAGCACTATAAAATATTTTATGTGAAACAACAACCATAGCCAAAAATTCTTTCTATCAGCGAAAAATTGAAAAATAAAGAAGAAACCAAAGCTCAAAAGTATCTTGTTAAGCATGCAGACCTAATTTCCACTGTATATGATAACAACAAATTTGCCAAACAATGCCAAATTAAGATCGAACTAATATGCAATTTCAACCTCCTCACACCATTATAATTAGAAACAACGATTCAAATGCTCCCTCAAACTAGATCATGAAACGATGCAAGATCTCATATTCTACCAAAAATAAAACTCTTAAATTTATATTACATTAGTCAAAAACTCCAAATCTAACATTTTCAGATAAAACGAATCAACCAGTTTCACAATATTTTCAGAAAACGAGAGAGAGAGACAGAGAGAGAGGAGTCATTTACCACTGTCGCCGATCAAGAGAAGCTTAATGAGGTAATCGTAATCGGCACGAGCCCTTGCCAGTGGAGCAGCCATCAACTTCGGATCAGCCAATTGATTCCTTGCAAAACTGACAAAAATAGTATTCCTCTCTGCATTATAATCCAAAAAAGGAGAAATGCACATAAATCATTTTCATGTTTCTCCGCCATACAAGAAGGAAATGCAAGAGAGAAGGGAAAAGTTAAGAGGGTTACTAGATTGGAAATGCAGAAGTAGATGGGAGAAAGAGGGGTCTCCAAAAGCTCAGGAGTGAAGGACCATGGAGATTTAGAGAGAAAGGAGCGGTGCTATTTTTCTTTATTAAAATTTTTTACCAGACCAGTATGGGACAAGACAAGCTGGAGCTGTTTACAACCTTGAACTTCCAAACTCCTCCGGGTATGGTGGGTTGGCTGAAGTGCGCACTTTCTCTCCCTTCTCCCCACTTCCTGTGGTGCGCATACGCCTTAGGTGCGCATACGCCTTAGGTGCGCACGCTAGCACTCCCACCAAACTATGAATATATATGAATTATTGTGAATTGAGAATTAGAGAGGATTGATTGATTGATAACTAAGATCCTAACGATAGGAGACATTTGCAAGTTGCAACACCCAATTTAGCCCCCAATTTGTCAAAAACAAATTCTTAACTATTATAAATTCATTCCACGCGTCCTTTAAGTAGTGGCTCACGGACCAGAGTATAAAACTTATGTTTAGGTGGCGTTAGAGGACTGGCGTTCTTTTTTGTGCGTTGGCATCCTGTTCATATCCAGCTAACCTAGTATCTTACACATTCATTTGATGTCTTTTAGGTTTCCATCCCATGTTCTTGCTCCAATTTAAGAGGAAAATGTCCGAAATCCTACGTCAGAAGTAGTGTTTGATGGTTAAATATTATACATAAAGATGAGATTTATCTTTTAAGGTGTTTTTGGAAATGATATCTTAGACTCATTCAAAACTAATGATTTGAGACCGGGATTAGAATTTACGTTAGGTTTGTGGTGAATCTATAACTAAGTTCATTCCTTTCAGCTTGAAAATGTCCAATCTTCCATCGTGAGGTAGAGTGACATCGAAATTCTATATATAAGAATACATTTTAAGGCGTTCCTGAAATGATAAATTAGTTGATTTCTTAAGAAAAAAAATTAGAATATCCAAAAAATTAGAATATATATATATATATATATAGAGAGAGAGAGAGAGAGAGAGAGAGAGAGAGAGAGAGAGAGAACTTGGGCGATATGATTGAAGATGTCTGATCACTCACCATGTCGCTTCTCCTGGAGGGTGGGAACAGCATGAAAGACAAGTTCAATTCTAGTTTGGAGGCATACTGGTAATTGGTAAAGATTCAGACGACTTTTGACCTGTTCGGTGAGGGCGAAAATTGCAAAACATTCTTGTGGAAACTAGAAAGTGTTCTGTTTAAGACCAACTATTATTTTTAATAATATTTTAATACTTAAAATATATCATATTTTTTAGTTAGTATTTTTATTAAATATTAAATAAATCTAAATGTTCTTATGGGCTATCTAATAATAAATATCAAAGTCGACTACTATATTATGGGCTATAATGAAATTTTCCATTTCTTTCATTTTAAGGAAACTTATCCTTCTGGAACAAAAAAAATTGATGGTGCTTTTATTCCTATACTTTAAGTTGGCTTTCCGTAGGAAAAGTGCATGAGACAAAAAAAGACAGCGAATACTCCTTTAAGGCAATAAAGTTCAGAATGTCACAGCTAAGCTGAGCTGAATTCTGTTCTAAATAATTTTGATCATTCTTGGACAAGAACATGAATGACTTTCTTTAATATGTTGAACATAGCTCTTCCTTCTTTTCAGCCAATAAACTTCACATGCTCATAACCAATCTCTTAAGTTGTTTTATGAATTTGTCTTCCTACCATCCCTTTTCAATGATTGGATTCCTTGTTTTTCTTTTTCCCCCAGCCAATCATTTTATTTTATTAAAGGTATATTTGATTAAAATAAAATAAATTTTACTATACATTTAAAGTATGGTTTCATTGGGATATTATGCATCACTGTTAGTTTAAAAAAATATGTTTACGATATACATTAAGGCTATGATAAAATTGTCTTAAAAATAAAAATAAAACTAAATAATGACAAAGAGAAGGAGGAAAGATACATTTTCTACTTTATTTTTACCTTTAATTGCTATTTAAATATTGATTTTTACCTTTTTCTTTCTATCAGCAAAGGAGACTAAGATTATCCACTGACTGGTACGTAAAGCATCTCTTGTGTACAAGAAAATGCCTGGCTTGGCTACGCCAGACATTGAACTATAAAACATTAATACATATATTGATTTTTAATATGGGGTTTGGGTGGATTAGATTATATCATATATATTTTGCGGGCAAATATCTGTGATTTTTCTTCTCCGACTTTATCTGGTTGTTCTGAAGAAAGGTAGCTAGAATTGCAAGCCACGTACTTTCACACTCACAATCCAACTGGATACCAAAAGTGTTGGGTCACAGCCATTAATCTCAAATCTGAAAGCAAAGGTCATCTTAGCTACCACCTTGCACCTCAATTCAAGACTGTGTTCCCTTTTCTCTCTTCATACATAATTTCTTATTACCATAAATATTTCCAAGCCCTTTGCTTTCTCTGTAGGTTTAATTTAGTTACGAGGCTTAATGGGGCAAGCATGCAAGTCGCATATGAGAACTAATTAAAGCCAAAGTAGAAGTTTCTGATGATTCAAGTTTTTCTCTGATCTTTTTTCCATTTCCTCTTGTGAGTGAAAACATTGAGAAACTGAACCAGATCAGTCCCATCTCCAGCAAAAGGAAGAAAAAGGAATATGGGAGATGGGAATTGACCCTGAATGATGAACTGAAGATGCCCATTTTGCTGGATTGTGGGCTACAAAATTATCATCCCCACAGATAACAGTGACATAACTACAAAAATGGATTCTGGTGGTGCTGCAGAGTTTTGCAATCAAGTAACTAACCAGTGTGATTAATTAAGCTCATTTGGAATGGCATTAATGACTTACGAGAACCCCTTCGAAGGCCACACTCTTAATTTCATGTTAATTTGGATTCATAATTTTATGTGATGTAATGGAAATTTTTTTAAAGATGTTAAGTTCTCTGTTACATATATTTTAAAATTTTAAAATTTTAAAATTTACAATTTAATAAATAAATTATAAATAAACACATCTTGAAATACATTTGGTAAAAAAAATTTAACCTCTGGAAAAAAATTCTAAAAAAACAAAATTGTCTGAGTCTTAGCTTGATCCAACTCATGTTTGCCATGTGCCATTATTCAATTTGGATTGATGACCCTACCAACTAGTCCCTGCCTAGTGCCCATATAGTATTTACTGAGCAGAATGAATGTTCTGAGAGTACCCACTTAGTTTACCCTCTCATTTTGTCCTCTTTCTGGTTTTTGTGGCTACGATTTAAGAGGCTAGCCCTGTATATCTTCTTTTTAACAAACAACTTTGATCTCTAGGTATATCCACGTTCAACAATATAATTATATTAGTTCATGGAAAAAGAGGACAAAAGCAAATGGCAAAAGAATGGGCCAGCAAGTTAATGCTCCAGGCATATGCTTAGAGGATCCCCTTCCCCCCACTCCCCAACCAACAAAAAAAAATTGCCTCCTTCTTCTTTATAGCTCAGAAAACTCTCCTTTCCTTGTTCTCTTTGAGGGCTTATCCATCCATAATTAGCCAGCTAGGCGCTCAATTGCAGTTCCATATGAAGAATCTGATGGCAGCGAGAGCTTGCAGCAGCGAGATCAACGATGGTGAAAACGAGGACGATGATACAGAGCCCGTGATCATCCAATGACAAGTGCAAGTCGATCGCTGGGCTTGTATGATCATTTGGGCAACAGAATATCCTTTGGCACTCCTTATAGGAACTGGATGAGAATATCCCACCTCATCTATACCTTATTATCTACTTATTTTACAGAAGAAGAAAAAAGATTTTAATTTCTTCCCTCTATGGATGCAACTCCATGGAACAATATTGTGAAAGTCTATGTTGTTTGGTGGAGATTCGAAGCTTTTATGTCTTCTATAATATATATCATTCTGCAATATTATCGTCGATTTTGCTTGCATTTTGGGAATTTTTCATGTTATATTAATATGTTATTGATCTGTACTGAGGTTTCAGAAACTACCCAGAACAATGTGAATAATCAGAGGGATAGTATAGTCCAAGGTCTTCATATATCGTACGCTCTACTTTTATCTTCTGTAATGCAGAGTTATGAAACAGGTCAATTTCATGGAGATCTTTACAAGGTTAGGATAACTGGAATACCATGGTCTCTGAAAATTTAACAACGTTTTATTTGGAAACTGAAATTTCAAAGTCTTCTTGGCCTGTGTACTTTCCTAAGGGGAGTGTACTTCCTTCCTACTTTCGTTATTTTTGGTTCACGGGGTGTACTACACTCCTGTATTTGCTAGTTTTGGTTCTGATAAAGTGGTACTATGTATCCAATTTATGCAATGATCTTTTGGGATCTCTAATCCGCATCTAACTTTATGGGATAATTATTATTGTTTAGGATTTAATTACGTTTTTTGCTTTAAATTTTTTTTGTGATGTAATTTTTGAGGTAATATTTAAAAAAAAAATTGATAAATTTTGATCATCCAATATCTATTTAATTAGAACCATGCACTTAGATCTGGACTCAATTTTTTGGGATATTTCTTAAAGGCTATTGCTAGATATAACACACTCTTATAGTTCTTATACATTTTTTTGTTTTTACTCTTCATCATTTTTTTATTTTATATTATTGGAGATATTTTTATCCAATAATTTTTTAAATTTTTTTACTTTTTTTTAAATAGTATACTCAAACAAGTACGATAACATTAAAAAAAAATTTACTATTTCAAGAAAAAGTAAAAAATTTGAATAAAATTTTAAATAATAATTTAAATAATATAAAATAAAAAAGTGGTGAAAAGTAAACAAATTATATGGGAAGGGTGTATAAAGAGCCTTTCTGAAAAGAGGACTTGATTTTTTGGGGCTTCCGACTGAACTATATAATAGCATATAACTGCATTAACATTCATAATAAAATAAATCAAACTGTAAAATTCGAAGCTTATGCCATTTTCCTTAATTTCCCCAGGGGTTTGAGATCTCTGGATAATAAAAATCACCGATTTTGGGATGAAAATGTAATTTTGATTTGGGAGGAGAATTGATATCTGTATATATAATAAGTTTACATCATATATAATATTTATTTTTAACTATTTATTTAATATAAAATAATAATGATAATAAATAATATATATAAAACAAAATTGATGTAAAAATATAATAACTGATTTGTAAGTTTCATCTGCCTGTGTATTTTGCGAATTGCGAGGGAAGGGCAATCAGGCAAGGCCTGTATCGTATCTAACTGAACAACACAAAGCATGCCCACGGGCCTACCCTTCCAGCCTTCCTAGCCCCAAATGAAATCGGACCTTTAGAATCTGATGGCGTTACTTGACCCATCCAAAAGAAAAGTATAAGATAAAGCAAATTTATATTTTCATCTTCCAAGACATCTCATGAATGAATGCTATGTATTCTATCATAAATTTTCAAATTTATATTTCATTGAACAATAACATGTGGGGTGAGAATGATAAGAAAAATGATATAACACTTTTTTGTAGCCTTCAAAGTTTATTGTTAGAATTTAAATAAAATTTAGCTTGTTGGGAATGAATTTAAAAAAAAATTCTTTTGTGAAAATAAAAAATTTGTATAAGTAAATATTTTCATTAGTTGTTTCTTAAAATATTTTTTAAAAAAATAACAAAAATAAAAAATAATTTTAACATGTTTTAACTTATTTTTCTCCCTAATTTTTTAAAACATACAAAGAACAATTGATGAAAATTATTTTTTTAAACAATATTTTTATTCTATAAAAATCATTTTTATAATTATTCTCATAACTTTTTAAAAAGCAATGAAATGAACATCTTTCCAAACAACTTCATAGTTTCTTCAACCCCAATCAAGTCTAGCCATTAGTAGGTTGTGTCTTATAATTGGGCCTAGCATTGGGCTGATGAATTATACAAAATGAGCAGAGCTCAATTACCTTCATAAACTATCAGGCTCCACTACTTATGGAATGGTTAAAAAAGTTGGATTTTTCTATCCTACACCCCCTTCTTTTTTTTTTATTTTTTTACTTTTTCTATTTTTTATATTTTTTTTTCAAAATTTTTTTACTTTTTAAAAATAATTAAGTATTTTTTAT
>JASKGM010000009.1:6719532-6743640 GCA_034509205.1 Ceratonia siliqua
CCCCCCCCCCCCCCCCCCCCCCCCCCCCCCCCCCCCCCCCCCCCCCCCCCCCCCCCAAGCTATCATTCTATTTTAACAACCATAGCTTCAACTCCAATTAGAAGCCAAAACTCCAAAGGCAAAAGATATGGTTATATAATAATTATGAAGCACAATTGGCATGCAGCTTATAAGTCTGTGAAGTTAAAATTTAATCTCCACTCCCTAGTCAGTAGTACAGCAAGGCTATGTGACACAACCTTTCAATCTGTGAGTGATAGGAAATATATTTCAATAGCTGGGCTTCTCTAATGAAATATCAAGTGAGCTCTTATGCAGTCAGCCCCATATCTAACCACATAGAACAAGGTCTCCACCCAAGCACACGTTACAACATACTGCAACTAGGTCACAAACAAGGTGCAACCGTGCAATAAACAAGCTATGCTGGACTGAAGTTGATAAATAACATAAATACAGGCAGATGGGTTTAGATAAACTTTGCAGATTCTTTGACTGATTAAAATAATTCAAGATAGTCAGAATCATCATTTGTTCCTCATATAATAACAACTTTGAATAAATAAAGGGTTTCCTTGCAATGTCCAATCATTGAAAATGTAGAGATTTTTTTTTTCCTCATTTTTTAGAAATATTAAACTGAATTCACAACAAATTGAAATTTTGGCAGATAGCTTTATCACATAACATGTCTGACAAATACTCTACGAACTGAATATTTACCTTGTCATTACTCTCTTCGTCTGAACCATCATCAGAATGAGAAACGGAAGCCAGAGGTTGAACCTCTTCCTCTGGCAGTGCCTTGCTCAACTTCTTCTTATCCCCTTCCTTTAACTGCTTAAACCTGTAGATTACCAATTCTATATAAGAAAACTTCCAGAGGAGCTGAAAGATTAAGTCCGCATTCTGTATCATACAACACTGACCTCTCACCAGCTCTTGCTGGCTGAGAAACTGATCGTTTAGCACGTCCTGCAGTAATAATTCCGCTTGCATTTTCATTCACAACAGGCTTTGCGCCTCCTAATTTGCGCAACCATACTTGTTGTGCTGTGCTCAGGACATTGTTTGTAAACCTATTACCCAAAATAAAAATAAAAAAACCTTAGGGCTGCCTTTATAGCTTTTTGTTTGGGTGAATTTTGGGAAAAAGAGAGGGGGGTAATCTAATTCAAAAAAAGACCCATAACATGCTTCAATCTCTTAAACATTGTATTTGTTGTTAGGACAGGAGCGATGTTGTCACAAGACTCACAACCATCTCCAAATGCAACATGCAGAAGTTTGTACATCATGAACATATGCGATAACTTCATCATATGATGCCAAAAGCACTGAAGAATTTGCTTGAGAAATAGGTTAACTTTTCATTCAAAAATAAGAATTGATGCTCTCATACATATTTTCTGTGAGCATTGGACTGGCATATCACAAACCGGGTTTTAAAATGAGGCAGAACTAAACTGATATCATGACTTATGAGTAGTAACCAATGGAAAATTGCTCAATTTCTATGGATAGAAATAGAAATATGGTATAGTTAAGAAGATTGTAACCCACAAAACAGCTATGAAAATACAGGTATTTGTGGCAATAAAATGAATCAAACAATTATTGGCTCAGAATTTTCAAAAATAAAGTCGTGAGATACTGACCAGTAAATTGATAGTCCCGACGGGACAGACAGCGAGAAATAACCAATCATCAGTGGAAGAAACTTGAAAACAAGAAGTGTATTTTTTTGTGTTGGATCATCGGTCTGCCAAAAGAAGTCATTTAGTACTCTCTTGTAAAATGACTGAAACAGAAGGAGAAGAGATATGTCTACCTGGGGAGGCTTCATGATTTCCATAGAAATGTATTGAGAAGCAACGAGAAGGACAGGTAAAACGAGATATGCTGCAGTGTCATGCCAACCCAATGGTGGATGGCCATCCTGCAAGACAGTTTTTGTGTCATGGTACCATAAAATAACTAAAATCTCATGACAGAAGCTTGGCCATTTGTTCCCACTAAATAGATAACAGCAACTATTGAACAAATGCATCTATAACTTCTATTGTATTCTGTACATCCTTTCAGGTTAGCTTGGACTACAGAGCAGTGATCAATGCATAACATTAATAAATGCTATTATCTATACAGAAACAAGTAAAATTACATTGTTGCAGCAAACTTAATCTCCCAATCTTTGCAAGCCAGTTATTTTGTCCCTACAGGCTGCTAATTGAAGTAATATTAGCCTAACTACTTCTCCACAAAAAGATAATATCTAGAATTTATCAACTGAATAGATACTGAAATCCACCCCTCCCAAAAAAATAATAAAGTAATAAAGACTTAATCTCGTGAAAAGAAAGAAAACACAGGAAAAGAGTCAACCAAAGAGAGCAGATACTAAAATCATCAAGAATGCGAGATTTTCTTCAAAAGGCATCATAATTTACCACTTAGTGTACCACAGTTTACAAAACCATTCGCTACGGAGTTTCAACTACTTTTAAAAACGGTAAAGCAATTAGTTAAGGTATAAATCATCCCAACAAGAACAATGATTTGCTGTACTATAATGCTTAATTCAAAATGTTTTCTTGTCCCAGAAAAGAAGGCTAATGATGAATAAAACTATTCAAGAAAATGACCAAACAATATAACATACTTAAAGCCTGCCAGATCAAAACTCACAAAGCAAATCACCATATTGAGCATATAACTTGATTCGCTCCTGAATTAACAATATTTCAAGTTTATTGAAATCTGATAGTGACTAATATGGATAAATTGGAAAGGGAAAATGGCAAATATTGTGGAGAACAGAATCAACCATATGAAACATAAACTCATCCTAAACTATGTACTGGACGTCATATCCAATTTAAAGCTATGGGTTTCAAGAACCATATCGAGGAAGAAGTTTTAGTGAAAGTGGCCATGGAAAGTAAAAGGTGTGATCTGAGAAAATCAAAATGTCACGTGTACAAGAAAAAAAGTACAAAACACAAATGATTATTTCACCTATGAAGGGAAAAATAATCGTCTCACCACAAATGGGAAAAGCCAAGAAATTCCAGATCCACTTTGTCTAGCAGCAATGGTAGTAGGGCCACCGAGAGAGGGGATCCAAAAAAAACCTTCTGTTAACAGTCCCTTCAAGTTAAAAGTTTTCCAAAATCAGTAACAGTCAAATTTTCTGTGCATAATTTATCCATCGAAATCTCTACTTAAAGGTTTTATAGTATTAATTACCTCATTTGCCACATTTGATAAAGCTTGGTAGAGACCTATCCAGACTGGAATTGTAGCCAACGTTGGGAAGCAACCTGTACATGCAAACAAACAAAATGGTCACATTGTAGTACATGTAGGGAATGCATGTCTGTGGAATATACACCAATTCAAGCTGAGAAGACAGTACTAATGTTGAAAGAAAGACTGAGAGAAGAATATGAAAGAAGAAAACAGAATGAAAAAAATTGTTGATATAACAATCACTACTTCGAGACCATCTTCAATGGTCATCACATATCTCCATCACTGATATAGATTATATATAAGCCATTAACTTCATAGTTTACAGCATTATAAATGAAACCAGTGGTGAGAAGAAGAAGAAGAGAAAGTGAAAAGCAGTGGTAAGATAAAAGTTACCTGCCAATGGGTTGACACCAGCCTGCCTGTATAGCCTTGACGTCTCAAGTTGTATTCTTTCCTTAAAAGAAGACCACATAATGAATAGTTTAGAAAGAACCATGCTACAGTTTTATGGTAAAACAAAAACGACATTTACTTGAAATCAAACTGGATGATTAATTCATCCATTCAACCAACAACATCCCTCACCTGATTGCCAGCATATCTTTCTTGAATGGCCTTAATTTTTGGTTGAAGATTTTGCATAGCAAGTGTTGATTCGACCTACATATTTACTAAAATCAGCACTTAAATAAAACGTTGTCAATTGAAGCATATAATTAAGCCATATAATTTCAGTTCAGCTTCATTTATCTTTTATTCACATTGATTTGGATAAGAAGTACCTGAGGCTCTGGAACAATATAATTCAATTACTTTCACAGAAGGGAAAAACAGTTTTAAACAAAGTGACGTAAATAATTAAAAGCTTTCAGGAAAATTGCAAAATTTTGCATTTCAAAATTAGCTCGTGAAACTGCTGTAATTCGCACTAACCTGTTGCTTTGTCAAGGGAAGTGTAGCAATTTTAACAATGACAGTGAGCAATATTATAGCAAATCCATATGCGTAGGGCACATGCACAGCACTGAGGCCATCCTTTAACACCTGAAAACAAAATATTATTTATGAGGGCGCATCTAAAATACAGTTATGTCTGAAAAGAAAGTGCATTTTATATAACAAAAAAGCGATGATTGATTGACTAAGCTTTGTGTACAGATCCTAGAGTAAATAACCGTGCGAATCTTCATTTTCTCTGTTAAGTTTTACAGCTGCAAAGTAAACACTTTCCCTGCATTATAACATCTCAGAACTTGCCTAGTTTTCATACTCTTAATACCCTATCTTCTACAGTTCGTATATTTACTAACCCAATGCTTCACCTCTCAATACAGATGACCACCTAGCATAATTTAGTTCCATGATAATAAGTTCCATGATTTCATCGCTCAACATATGGTGCAATCACATAACTAGCTCAATCTTAGTTGCCTAGTTACTGTGAAAATTGCATAGTTAGCACAGCATGTTAAAATATATGTGATCCTAACATTTATACATCCCAATCTGAAACATAAGTTGCTGCAGAAGTGCTTATAGTTCTGCAGAAACTAAAAATATTACCTTGAGAACAAATTCCATGCTTTCGGAGATAAAACCGAACCACCCTCCGTTCTTCTGTACAGCAGCATCTGTGGAGCTCGATGCCGCTGCACCAGCACCTGAATCCGCCGCAACCGCGGCGTCGGCAAGCGTGTAAAGAAGTCCTTCAGCTCTGGTAAGGATTTGGTTGAAGTCAAGGGAATAATTAATTGGGGGAATTTCGTGGAAGCTGAATTGAACTCTGGTGCTGGCCAGCCTACGGCGAGGGAAGTTGTGCAGACCACGGCGAGAGATTAAAGGAAGTGGCGTGCCAATGAAGGCAGGAGAGGAAATTAACGTCTTGGCCATGGATGAGAAGCTCTAGAAGATGGGACGGAGACAGTTCAGCTTCTCATTGACAGAAGGGGAGTGGGAGAAGAGAGATGAGGAAGGTTTGGCAGTGGGAAGAGAGAGATGCGGTGGAACAGACTATTTCTCAATTATCCTGATTTTTTGCGAGCGAAATGAGGCACTGAGGGCGAAGTTTTTGAGCCAATGCCTGAGTAACACGTCATAAGATGAGGGTTATTATCGTTGGAGCCAAAATCAACCCCAAAAACAAATTGCTCTCTTTTTTCTTGTGATTTTTTTTTTGTGTAAATTTTTTATTGTGATTTTGTTATAATTTTAGTTTCTTACTTTGTTCAACAAAATAATTTATGCATACATTTAATTAAAGTAATCTTATTTTCTTATTTAATTTTTAATTTTTAATTTTTCCTAATCTAATTAATATAACAAAATTATTTGAATAAGTAAACTAAAGATAATATTATCAAAATGTAAATTATACAAAATAAATTATTCAAGAAAACAAATTTATTTAAAAATATAATAAATTTAATGTCACATCAAAAAACTAATTTTTTCGTTATTTAATGAATAAACTAAATATAATTAGTCTTTTCCTCCATTGGTTACTAGAGTCGCGCCTCCCAAAACGTTCGCTATGTTGATGTGGCTATCTTAATTTTACGGGCAATGACGTGTCATGTATTCGTTGGCTGGTACCTTCTAACAATTTTAGCTCCGACCAATTGTCATTTATTTTAGGGTAAATTGTCTTAATCCAATTTTATTAATATAATAATATTTTTTTAAAAATAATATTTAATATTCTTAAGAATATGTTAAAAGATTATATTTTTTATCTATTATATTAATAATAAAGTAAATTATTTTTATATAAAAATATTAAATATTAAATTATTAGACTTTAAAACAAATTAGATAATTTATGAAATTATAGAACAACTTTCTTTGCTTACCCGAATCCTAGGGTATAATTTAGTAGGACTTTTTTATAAATAAAATAAGGATAAATCTTTTCTAAGAAATTTATTAGAAGGTGTCATTGGTCGCCCCTATTCCAATAAGGTGCCCTATAGGTGATTTAGTGCCTTCATCCTCCATTTTTACATTGGAGTACGATTACCAATGAAAAATATGGGAGTCAATGGGCACCTCGTAGAAAAAGGGGGTAACCGGTGGATAGGGTTCCTATAGTTGAGAGATAATTATATGAAATTTAATTGAATCTTGATTAAACAATTATGATTTATTTGTAATTTTTTTATAATTTTCAAAATATTTAAAAGAAAATTCTGACAAATTATGGCGATCCAACACCGCAATCTCGTTAATTGAAACTCGGGCATTTAAATTCAAACCCAATGGTACCCTTTTATAATTTTCTCATATTTTCTTCCAGTGTCCCTCGCTCTCCTTTTCTTATAGTCGGTTGTTCTTTTGAATCAAGTTGGAAGGTCTGTTTTTTAACAAGATAAAAATATATTAAAAATAATAAAAAATTATGACCTTTCGTTTAAAAAATGAACAACCCTTATTTGACATGATTAGATGCCCATCCTAACAATTGCTTATGAAGAGATAATCAGAAGAAGGAAAAAAAAAATCAATTTTCGGTTACGATTAAATAATTAGTCTATTTTGAAAGGATGAATTGCAAATAATCATATACTATTTCGTTTTGTAAAGAAAAAGCAGAGAAGTAGAGCGCTTCGCCATTAAGTTTTATACTGTTTGACATGGAACTAATGAAATCCGATTGCTTGCTTTTGAAAAAGCGAAGTTGGCTAAAGAAAACAAGGTGAATTCCCGATAGACCAAAACGTTAAAAGTAAAGTGGTGATTTAAATTGAAGTGATAAACTTAAAAAAATATATATGTATTTAGAGATGTAGCATAGAAGTAGTTTTATTAAAAAAAAAAAATATATATATATATATATATATATATAGTATTTAAATATAAAAATATTTAAATATGAGTAAAATTATTAAAAATAATATATAAAATACTTTTTAATAAATTTATGAAATATTTTAATAATATATTTGTTTAAAAAATCATTTTTTTCTTCAATTAAGACTTTTTTTTTTAAATTATGATTTTTGACTTTAAAAAAAAAATAGGCGAATCACTGCAAAACAATAGTTCTCTAATTCAAACAGCTATAAGAAATATTTGTTTATTAAAATAAACTATTTATAAAACCATAAAATCTGTCCCAAACGAAGAGAAATTGATGATTTATTAATTTGATGGTGATAATTAAATAAGTAATAATTTTTTTTATATTTTAAATTTTATAATATTGTATATTAATAATATAATATAACAATAATTAATTAGATATAAAAATAATTAAATAATGTATATTAATATATAGATATATATAAGATTATTTAATTATTTAATTATATATATAATAAATTTAAAATAATAACAAATATTATATTACTATATATTTAAAATAATAAAAAATATTTTTAAAATAAAAAGTCATAAAAATAATATCAAAGTTACATCATTTTAATAAAATAATAAAAAGACATTATTTTTATCAATTTTTTAATTTTTGGACCAATTCATTAATTTTTTAACTAATTTTTTACTTGCCAATTTTGAAAATGTAACCAAACCGATGGAAAGATCCGATTTGAGTGACCCATCCGTTTCGATTTTTCCAACGTGCTTAAAAGAGCCAATAGCGCGGGAGAAACGCAAAACCCGTAAAGACTCCGCCATGCATCAACGGTCAGGATTTTTCCAGCAACTTATGCCATTGGCACCATGGATACGAAATCAGAAATTTCTAGAATCACCCAGAGTGTTAAAAGAAACCCCCCGCACCCACCACTCTTCGAATTATATTCAAGAAAACATCTTGTGCCGTCCGAATTCTAGATCCGACGGTTCACATGTCACGCGCTGAACCTTCCAGAATTCCAACTTTTTTCTTTATAACGTAGCATGTCCTCTGTGCAACTCAATTCATCTTGGGAAACTGCTCAGAGTTTTATTTTCTCTTCAAAAGTCTGAAATTTTGGTTCTCTGTTTCTTGAAGGCAAGCAAGTTCTTGTTGCTCTGCGAAATTCAAATTCTCACAAAATATGGCTGCGAAAGGTGAGGGTCCGGCGATCGGAATCGATTTGGGGACAACTTATTCTTGTGTTGGTGTCTGGCAGCATGATCGTGTTGAAATCATCGCCAATGATCAAGGAAACAGGACGACGCCATCCTATGTGGCTTTCACTGATACTGAACGGTTGATCGGTGATGCCGCCAAGAACCAGGTCGCTATGAATCCAACCAACACTGTTTTCGGTATGTAACTTTGCGCAAATCCTTCCTTTTCCTTAAACCGTGGTTTACTGGGATTATTTCCTTTTAAATGGCATTGTAATTTAGCTATCATGTGTTCATATCAAGGTTGCTGAGAAATTGGTTTACTAGATGAATTACTGATTGGGGATTTTTTACTTCAAAACAGAGGAGCTTGGATAATCTGAAACTATGGATATTATTTGGTCACAATGTATTACTGTGCTATCTCCTTCTATTATTTACTCCTCCAGATTGCTGAATTGTGGTCGAGAACTTCCATACATATGTATTATGTTATAGCTTTACATATTCTGTAGTTTGTAATTGTTGTATTTCTTATCTTTTTTGGGGAGACAGAGAAGACTTCGTTGGTGAAGAAAAGAGATAAATTAAACTATTTCTCTGCTAAAAGCCTAAAACTATGCAGTCTCAATGTGTATCTTTTCTTATGCAAAAGCAATCACTCCCTGCTTAGTTAGGACTGATGGGGGGCGACTGTCGAGGGCGAGGATTACTCTTTCTGACTTTTTTTTTGGTGATAAAAATTATGTTTCGGATTAATTATGTTATTTTGATTTCATGTATGCAGACGCTAAACGTTTGATTGGTAGGCGTTTTAGTGATAGTTCAGTTCAAGGTGACATGAAATTATGGCCGTTCAAGGTGATTCCTGGCCCTGGTGACAAACCTATGATTGTAGTCACATACAAGGGCGAGGACAAGCAATTTTCCGCCGAAGAGATATCTTCCATGGTTCTTATGAAGATGAAGGAGATTGCTGAGGCCTATCTTGGTTCTACCGTGAAGAACGCTGTTGTTACTGTACCCGCATATTTCAATGACTCACAGCGTCAAGCTACCAAGGATGCTGGTGTCATTTCTGGGCTCAATGTGATGCGTATTATCAATGAGCCTACTGCTGCTGCCATTGCTTACGGACTTGACAAAAAAGCTGGCAGCAGTGGTGAGAAGAACGTTCTTATTTTCGATCTTGGTGGTGGGACATTCGATGTTTCCCTTCTCACCATTGAAGAAGGTATTTTTGAGGTGAAAGCTACTGCTGGTGATACCCACTTGGGTGGTGAGGATTTTGATAACAGAATGGTGAACCATTTCGTTCAGGAGTTTAAGAGGAAGCACAAGAAAGATATTAGTGGGAACCCCAGAGCTTTGAGGAGGTTGAGAACTGCATGTGAGAGGGCGAAGAGGACTCTCTCATCTACGGCTCAAACGACCATCGAGATTGACTCACTATATGAAGGTATTGACTTCTACACGACTATCACTCGTGCTCGGTTTGAAGAGCTCAACATGGATCTCTTCCGGAAGTGTATGGAGCCTGTGGAGAAGTGTTTGAGGGATGCTAAGATGGATAAGAGTAATGTTCACGATGTTGTTCTTGTTGGTGGATCTACTAGGATCCCTAAGGTTCAACAACTGTTGCAAGATTTCTTCAATGGGAAGGAGCTTTGCAAGAGCATCAACCCCGACGAGGCTGTTGCCTATGGAGCTGCTGTTCAGGCTGCTATCCTTAGTGGCGAGGGCAATGAGAAAGTGCAAGACCTTTTGTTGCTGGATGTTACTCCTCTATCCCTGGGTTTGGAGACTGCCGGAGGTGTCATGACTGTGTTGATCCCCAGGAACACCACCATTCCCACCAAGAAGGAGCAAGTATTTTCGACCTACTCCGACAATCAGCCTGGTGTGTTGATTCAGGTATATGAAGGTGAACGAACAAGAACCCGTGATAACAATTTGCTAGGTAAATTCGAGTTATCAGGCATTCCTCCTGCTCCCAGGGGAGTCCCACAAATCAACGTTTGTTTCGATATTGATGCGAATGGTATATTGAATGTGTCTGCGGAGGACAAAACCACTGGACAGAAGAACAAGATTACAATTACTAATGACAAGGGCAGGCTTTCTAAGGAAGAGATTGAGAAGATGGTACAGGAGGCTGAGAAGTACAAATCTGAGGACGAGGAGCATAAGAAGAAAGTGGAGGCCAAAAATGCACTGGAGAATTACGCCTATAATATGAGGAACACTATAAAGGATGACAAGATTGCTTCCAAGCTGCCTGCTGCTGATAAGAAGAAGATTGAAGATGCAATCGAGGAAGCTATCCAATGGCTTGATGGAAACCAGCTTGCGGAGGCAGACGAATTTGAGGATAAGATGAAGGAGTTGGAGAGCATTTGCAACCCCATCATAGCTAAGATGTACCAAGGTGCTGGTGCTGGTGGAGCCATGGATGAGGATGGTCCTTCGAACGGCGGAAGCGGTGATGGGCCCAAGATTGAGGAAGTGGATTAAACAAAGCATTATGTCATGGCTGTTGCATCCCTTTTGGGTGTTGTTTTTTAATTCTCTGTTGTTGTGACTCTCTATAGTATGTATTAGTAGTATCTTCTCTTTCTCCCTGTTGATATACCATGAATACATGTTTGTATGTTGTAACTGATCGTAATGTTTCGTTATGGTTTCAATGCCGGATTAAACATGGCTATCGATTTCATGATCAATTGAAGATTCAACCAAAGTCTATAACCCTTTTGCCAGTATTGAGTTTATAATCCAAATTGGGTTAAATGAAATGGTTGTATGAAATAAATTAACGATGAATTAGTACTTATACGGAAGATAAACAGAGGAATAGCCCGAAATGATTTCTGTTGGCCACTGGCGTCTGCTGACAGAAGATGTTATATCACGCCAAATTTGGACAAGAAACGTACAAATTTTACATAGCAATTATATGATACAGAAGCGCATTTTCACGCTGTGTGCCACACATCTACAGACTACGTACAAAAGCTAATCAATGAGATTAGACAATGCTGAAAGACAAGTGGTGTCATATCTCGACTTTCTTCGTATGATAAAACCTTCTCCCCTTTTCTCCATTCTCTTTTATACAATGCAAGTAGCTATCAAGGGTTTGTTATTCGCATTTCATTAAGAGAATGGCTTGATCTTCTAGCCTTACACCGTAGCAGATCTCCTTCTTCTTTTTTTCTAATTATATAATTGAGTAGAGAGTACTAAATGATTTAGGGTGCGTAAAAGTAGAATGATTTATTTTTTAAAAATAATAATTTTTTAAATTTTTTAAATTATTTGTATTTAATTTTTTTAATGAAAAGGACAAATTGTGATTAAAATAAATTTTTTATTTTTTTATTTTGTTTAAGAGAAGTATATTTATTTTTTTTTATTATTTTGTTCTTACATCTTTTTTTTGTAATATTATATTTAAATTTTATTATAATTATAAAATTTAAATTTAATCATATATTTTTTTAATATAATTATATTATTTTTTCATTAAATTATTTTTTATTATAATTATTTTTATATAATTATTATTTTATTTTAAAAATTATTATTTTTAATCATATATATATATATTATTTTTATTATTTTTTAATTAAATATATAATTTTTATCCATTAAAAATTATTAATTTTAAATTTTTTGTGCATATCTTTTTTAGTAATTTTATCAATCAAAAGTTATTTTACAATTTTACAGCCAAATACATTATCTGATTCAAAAGTCATTCTCATTTATTGTATCTGAACCCAAAATAACTTCTCATTCTACCGATAGCAATATGGTTAGCATGTAATTTTATATTATATTAAAATTTAAATTATATTTAAAATAAATGGTCAAAGCCTATATGATTCCATTTTAACCTAGATTCTAAACAAATAATACCTTGTGATTCTAAATTTAGTAACTACAAACACAAATTTTTAACATTTCACAGTAACCCGGCCCTTCTATAAATCAAAATAAAAAATATCTAAAATAATAAAATTGGGATAAAACATATATGTTTAATTGAATTTCACCAATTTTATAATTAACTTAATCAAACTCAGATGCGCGCATCCTTGGCCATTTCAGTTACTGGAGAGTTGAAGCATAAAACTATTAGACATAAGTAACATTATCTTTCTCTAATATTCTATTTATACAATTTGCATTTAATTAGTGATTTTTCTTTTTGGGGGTTTACTAATGAGAAAGATGTTATCCCGGCTGTTCAGGCCGAGTAACCCATTGTCGTATTCGTAGAAACTAGAAACATAAAGGAAAAGCAAGTTGGAGGACATCGAAGTACTGAGCATACATGGGATCTTTTGTCGTATTGTATACATATATCTTTTCTCAGTGCCTTCAATCAGAGTCACAGGTGAGCATGCATAGTTTCACCAATCTCCCTCGAATTCGGTACCCCAAAAGGAGCAGAACACGGCGAAGGGATTGGTGCATCTTTTTCACTAACCCATTCTCTCCCCGGGCCCCCTTCTGCGCTCCGCGGTTCACGAGGTGGCACTGAGAATGAGAGGTGGCGCCACCTCAATAGTCAATATATTTGTGCAGTTGCAGGTTGGAGAAAACGATGAAGACGACGACGACGTAGCAACGACAACATGGAGAAGCCATTTTTATGCATGTAGCACTAGGAGCACATAGAGGATATAGCCTGTAGCATAGCACTGATTGATTCTATTTCTAGTCAGCGCAAAAGCCCATTATCCCGCATGAATAGCACACGCCTATCACTGCCTATTTGGTTGACCCTGTGTGGCCATAGGCCAATTATGGCGCCTAACTCCAACTCCAACCTGGACTTGGTGTTTGTGCTGTTCCTCTATTGTTTCTGACTGACCAAGCATCTTCCTTACATCACTTGCACATGACACTGCCCTTTTCTTTCTTCCTTCTTCACAGTTCACCCATTGCATGGTCTAAAGCTTCAAGCTTTATCAGGTTACTTCTAGGTTTCTCCTACTTTTTTTGCTTTGGATGGATGCTACATATCTATTCACACTATCTATCACTGTGAGCTTCCTGCAGCCTTGTTCTTCTTTTTGTTTTCCTTCTTTTAAGGATGGGTTTTCAACTTCTGAATCTAATTGCAAAAACAACAGTCAGCCAAATATATAAAATCAAATCTTACACAATTCACTTCTTTAGTTTCTAGGTAGAACGAACGAGCTTTTCAAAATCCCAACTCGTCACTCAATCTGGGATAATTAACTTGAAGTTAGTTATATTATCTTAATTAACCTCATCAATTAATTTACCATGAACTCTTTCTTAATTACGTTTCTTTACCACTATCAACCATTTCTTACTTTAACATTAACTTTGTCCTTTTTGTTTCAAAAATCACTTTTCCATTTTAGTTTATTAAACATGAGATGCCAAGGTTCAAGGCCTAAATAGTTATGTAGGCAAATTCTAACCATCTCCATTCTGCAATTAGTAAATCAAACGGAGGACACACTTTATTTTTGGGTCATAATCAAATAGGATATTCAGAAGAACATTGAAAGAAAGTAAATAAAATTGGAGCACTGAGCCATGGTACAAATTGAACATAATGGGTGGTCCAGTTGGCCCACTGGAACATTTCCACAAAGGAAGCCATGAACACACAGAGTGGTCTCTTTTTCATCACTTCACAGTGGCCTCCCTCAGGAACTGATGAGGCCAGACGCTTGCTTCAACTTCATCTCTCCTCTGAGCCTATCTGCTCTCACTTCAATTCCCAAAGCCTACCCCTCACCTACACCTTACAACCCAACCGGCTGTCTTTTTCCCCTAATTACTCTTATGCCCTTCTTTTCCTTCAATGGCGTAACCTACGTTCTTCACTCTCTCTGTCATTCCCGAGATACAGCACATTATGGCTCAGGAAAGAGAGAGAGATCAACGTTAATCACCATCGTTAAATCAAAAGTGCATCTTAGCAATTATTGTCTTCTCGTAAAAATTCTCTAGTCTTCAAACGAAGACGACAAAACCTATCAGCTTCTCTCTTTCTCTCTCTCTCAGCCGCTAACCGCCATGTTTTCAGAGATGTTCTGCACCAAAAACAATACGCATGTTAATCCTCTCTCTCTAACCATTTTGTTTGACTCTATCTCTCCTTCCTTGTCACTCTATAAAAGAGTACTGCAAAAGCCATGCGAAAATGTGATAAGCAAGTAAGCAAACCAGATAGATACTCTCTGTAATCCGTTTGAACAGAGTAAAACCAGAAGCGGACGGTAAAGAGATGGAGAGTCATAATGTCGAGATGGGAGGTGGGTCGAGTGGGACTCCAGCAAATTCACGATGGAACCCTACAAAAGAGCAAATAAGCATATTGGAGAACCTGTATAAGCAAGGCATAAGGACGCCCAGTGCTGAGCAAATACAGCATATTACTGCTAGGCTCAGGGCGTACGGTCACATCGAAGGCAAGAATGTCTTCTATTGGTTTCAGAATCACAAAGCAAGGCAGAGGCAGAAGCAAAAGCAAGAAAGCATTGCTTGTTTCAATCACTTTCTTCATAGGGCCCAGCCAATTTTCTCTTCGCCCCTTTGCCCAAATGGTTGGTTGACAAATATTCATATTTTATCATATATTCAAATTTATATCTGTCAATTTTCTTCCATGTATTACTTTTGTTCTTCTATCTTTCTGTCTTTCTTTTTTGTTTTTCGAGTTTAACTTGGTTAAAAATATGGTTGAATTATAAATGCATAACTTAGCTGTCTCTTCATGCAAATGTACTCGGCATGCGTGTTGATTAAATCAAAACGTAAAATATATCTTGGGAAAACTATAAAACAAATTAATAAGGAAAAACATCCAGATGAACTTAGCGCCCGTTTCCGCTTTTGCTTGGTCAATTCTTGATAGACAGATAGAGATTTCTTTTACTTTCTATTATTTCTTTCAAAACAAAATTTTATTATGGTTATTGTACTTCTTTCCAACTTACATCTCTCTCTCTAGTTTCTTCACCTTACACAGTTACAGCATCTGGAATCTGGAACTAAAGGTTTTTTTGTTTTCAGTCATTTGCGCACCATATTACCTGCCACATAGTGAAATGGGCTTTTATCCTCAACCCCAACATCCAAAGGTGCTTCTGCCTGGAGCTATAAGGAGGAACCCAAGGAATGAGAAAGTTGTGCCCATGGCGATGCCAAGAAACTGTGACAGCCCACAGGTGCGCGAACAAATGCAACAGAGAATCCCAGATGACTTGAGCAAGCAGGAAACGCTGGCCCTCTTTCCTCTGCACCCAACTGGCATTATGGAAGAGAAGCTGTCTTCTCTGGCTTCTGATAGTTCCATTGCTACTCCTTCTGGTTCTCCTGATAATGTTGATGATGAAGATGGTGGCCCTGGAAACCAACCCTTCATTGATTTTTTTTCTTCAGGTCAAGGGTGTTGAGATAGCGATTTCAATTATTGGAGAGCACCTATAACTAATTACATGCAAATGCAACTTTGAATCTCCGAATTAAGTAGGTTTTTTTTATGCCTTTTTTATATAACTTGACATATCTTTGTCATCCCACTGCCAGACTCAGTTCATGCAGGGCGCATATTCATAAATTGAAAACCTAGGAAAATGATCATAACATTTCGGGAGATATTACCTTGATGGAAAAGAACAGCGAGAAAATTTGGAAAAGAACAGCTAGCACTACCTCAACTTGAAATCAAACTATGGTTATATATATATATCGTTGATGCCACTATTTTCTATACTTTTTTCTTTATATTACATTTTTATTTCATGACAAGAGCCAAATTTTATTAGATATTATTACACTATTGATTTGTTAAATTAGTGTATATTAACATATAATTAATTTTAATATTCAAAATTTAAAAGTATATAATAAAATTGAAAAGATATGGCAATATATAATGAGAGATGATCTTAATTAGTTGAACTTTTCTACCGTTAAACAAATTATACACACGTTGCTTTAAATATTAACGAGTTTTATAAGGAGAAAACGATTTTAAATGCAAGAACATGCATGGGTTTTTTACTTAATTTGTTTTTTTCCCTTGTCATTCAAACAAAAAAAATCGCTTTTATTATTTCCTTTTTATAATAATTATATAAAAAAATAATTTGTCGAACGACACATATACAAAAGAAAAACAGGAAGATTTTCAATTGTCGATCAACTTAAAATTACTGTTTAAAAAATTAAAATATCTACTCACCCAAATGCATCCTCCTCGTCCTCGGCTTTATCTCACATATAAACCCCTGCCATTTTATATCTATTTACCATTTTTGTTTTTACAATTGTAGATGATCGATTTATGTTGTATAAACTTAATTTTTCTTTGATACTTGAAAGCAAGCACAGTACGGCACAAAGAAAATAAGGCATCATAATCTTCTTACGTTAATATATTATTTAATTAATACATTTTATTTATATTTATTATTTATAAGCTCATGAACATTATATTTAGAATAAATTACATTCACCTAGATTTCTAAAACTTAGACTGACATCTTCTCTAGTTTGAATTTATACCTAATTAAGCTTCCCTTATATATATTTTTCATTAAAATTTTCAATAACTTAATTCTATACATTACAAATTATTAAAATATAGAATTAATATTTTAAAAAACTTTCGAATATAAAAATTTAATGTAAATATTTTAAAATTAGAGAAAATGTGAGTATAATTTTTACAAACTTCAACAAAAAATTATCAAAATTAAAATTAGAGAGCGTATGAGTATAAGTTTTTTAAAGTTTTCACTCATATATTTATCTCTGTGGATATAAAAATTCTTAAAAGAGCAACTAAAAAAGACATGTTGTACAAACTACACACTGAGTTACTGAGTCGTTTTTGAAACTCCCCGGCGTATCACTGGTTTGGGTCCGGTGCTCCAACGGATAGATGACATATCGGAAGTTTGGCAGAGTTTGAACTTTGAAGTGGGGCACCTGACAAGTGAAAGCTCAGAAACATTTACCCCCACAAAACTCCAAACCTGCTTTTCAAATTCTTAATTTTTTGAGAATGTATTGAGAATAAATAAAAATTTTTTATAAAAATTAATTATTTGTTTCAACTTTTCCTAAAAAGGATAAATAAAAAATTAAGAGTCTTTCTCCCGTTGAAGGAAGTTAAAACTTTTAACTTTATTTAAAAAAAAATTTAATAAATGATATTATTTTATTTTTTGATTCAAAAATCATTCTTAATTATTATATATAAATACAAAATATCTTCTTCTTTTAAAAATAATATTCAAAAAATATAAAAAATATATTTTATTAAATTTAAATAAATATGTCCTTAATTTTATATTCTTGTTTAAGTAATTTTTAATAATATATGCTATAAAAATGAATTTTAAACTGTTTCTCCTAATACCTTTTTCAGAAGCTTAAATGCTTTTGAAAATAACGGTAAAATTTTTTAAAAAAGTTATAGCACTTACTATTTTCTGAGGATTGGACAATCATAGGCGGCTGTAGTTTGATCTGTGATGGATCCAAGTTATGACATAGGAAGGGGCCCAGTTTTGGGACTACACGGGCCATTCACATCCACTTCATTAGACTAATTCTTAGCACCCAGCCCATTCCCATTCCTCATGTAACAGGCTTTGTGGTCCCACTACCGACCTCAGATGTTGGGCTTTCAGATCAACCATGCCCAATCCCCAATTATAAAATTAACCCAATAATTAATTGAAAATATAGAAAGACCAAATTAAAGGGTGAGGTGGTAATTCTATTTTAGAATACTCAAAAATATAGATAAATAACCAAAGGGTGAGGTATCAGGAAATAAATAAAAAATAAAAAAACGATTCGAAAGCATAAAAGGATGAGAGAATTAAATTATTTAATGGAGAGATGCTTTGTTGGTATTTATTCGAGCAGGTGAAGCCCAGCTAAATCCACTGGCTCTCTCCTCTAACCACATTTCATTACGCGTGTCTCCCTCCGCGTGGTTGATGCAATCAATATTAATCATCATTTTTAACACTTTTCTATTTAATATTTAAAAATAAAAAAATAACTTCTTTTCTCGTAAAACAAAGTTTTTTTTTTTTTAATGTTTGCTATTGCTAACCACCATGGTTGAGTCAGAGTGATATTTGTTTACGTTGTTGGTTGATAATTAAAAGACACACCCGCTTTTCCAAGCCCATGTGAGATGCTGTCCAGCCCTTCATACACTTCTAAGTTCTACCCACAATGTTCTGAGATTTGCCACACGCTCTGTAAACCTCATCACACACCAGCGCTCCCTTTTATGTTCTCAGGTTTCACCAAAACCCAATTCTATTTCACTTCCGTAGATAGAGTATGATTTATTTATAACTCAAGCTTTTTCCTTTCATTGGCTGCGCGCTAGTTTTCTGCTTCTGGGTTTCCGCGTTGTTCATTTCTTGCGCTTGGAAGGTACGCAGAGGAATTTCCTCAAATTGCCCACTTCTAGGCGTGTGTTTGAGGCAATACATACCATCTTTTCAACGTGACTTTCATAAATGAAAGGATTTCCCATTAATGGAAGCAGGATGGTCCTTCCTCCTGTGCTGGGATTTTCTACCAATTTCACTCTCTTACTCTTACAGCACTTTCCTTAAAGACCGCAAAAAAAATTTCATAATTCTCTTACAAAGTCCATAGCTTTCAATTACCCCCGAAAAATTAGAGACTTCTTTTGCTTCTTTCTTGGAGTAATTTTGTGCTACAAATCCGGGAGGACAGATTTCCAGCTAAAGTAAGTTGTTTTCTTATGAGTAGTCTGATATGATGTGAATTCCCTTGCAAAGACGATGTCTTTCAGTGGGTTAGGTATTGGTCTGAGCCTTGTCTTTGGGAGCCTTCTACTGGCTATGCTTGCTGAGCTTTACTATCTGTTCTGGTGGAAGAAGAGAAGAACCCACGCAGAAATTGGAAATGATCACAGCAATTATGCAAAGGAAATGCTTGATCGGGTCTGCTGGAAGACACCATCTTCGTTGCTCTGTACCAACGCTCCAGAGAGTGTGACCGGAGACCCAGAAACGAAGAGTCTTGAACCTGACCTTGAGTTGGGTGCTACCAAGGACGGGGCACTGAAGAACTTTGGAGAAGAAGGTATAGAGTCAGAGTTGATAAGGTTGCACAATCTCGCTGGTCCACCAAGATTTCTCTTCACAATCAAAGAGGAAACCAAGGAAGATTTGGAGTCTGACGACGGGAAACCTAGGGGCGAAAAAGGGTCAAGAACAAGGAGCTTGAGTGATCTCATGGTGGCAATTGATACCCCATTTCTTACACCTGTGGCCTCCTCGCCATTGAAGTCTCCTTTGAACCCACTCGATTCTTATAAGCATCAAGGATTCAATCCTCTCTTTGAATCATCATCAGAATCAGAGCTCAACAGATTTAGATCTTCACCACCTCCAAAGTTCAAGTTCCTGAGGGATGCAGAAGAGAAATTGTATAGAAGATTGATCGAAGAAGCTGAGAAAAAGGCACTGAACAATTATGGGTCTGTTTCAGAATCTACCGTTAAAGATTCTCCAAACTCAACAATGGTGACAGACGACAGAGACGAGTCATTTCTTAGGCTCATTAAGAACAAAGAGAGAGAGCAGAGAGAGGTTCAACAACATCTACCCCAGTTTCCTCCAAGTTCATCAAAGGTGCTCCCATTGACATCTTCCCCTACAGCATTCAGACCCCTCGAGAAGGAATCCATGGTGCATTAGATTTCCATGAATAAAGACATGCCTCTGTTAAATTTTTTCTTTCTTATGTTAATTAATTTTTCTAAATGACTTCTGTGCTAATTTCAAATGTCTTACAAAGAAGTTTGAGATTTTTTTTTCGTCCTCCTCTATTTTGTATGCTTAGGAATGATTATGATGGCTAAATTAGCTGCAAATTAGCGCATATTATGCCAACGCAGGCAAACTAACTTTCTCTGCAAATGGGATGTTAATAAAGGACTTAAGTGGGGCAATCCACTCTTGTCCATTCCCCATGTTTGCTGTGGCCTTAACCAGTTAATCATTCATGTGAATGATGGCTGTTTGCTACCAAATTTCTTTCTTTAAAGGCCTCAATGATTCAATCAAACTTTTAAACATATCCGCAACCATTTCTTATACTTGTATATAGTCCACTTCACTATCCTAGTGTGTCTAGGCTAGCCATATGCGCCTGGCTTTGTCGTTTGTCTTATTTCCCATTGATAACTCTACAGTTTTAAAATGTTTAAAGTAAACATGAGAGCATCTTCTAAGTGGGTTTTCACATGGCGGAGTTGTGACGTTGAATCCATGTATGAACACAAGCTTGGAATGTCAATGCTTCATGCTAACGGTGTTAGGTAAGTGGTGTACAGATAATGAATTTGGAATCGCTTGGAGAGGCTGTTGAAAAATGTACAAAGACTTTGTGGGAAGAATTTGACCTTTTTCCTCCTACCCCCAAGTAAGTTTCTGTCTTTATTGATCCAGTTCCAATAGTCTCTTGTAGTGAAGTTACCCGTTAAACTTCATTTAAAATGAAACATTCAAAATAGAGTCTGTTGGAAGAAACAGCCTTCATTAGCTTTTGAATTAGGAGGAGAGGCTCTAGAGGATATGCTACTTGACATGAAAGTGACAAAGTTGAAAACGGTGCGTGTGGCTAATGGGAAATGGTGTCTATGAACTTTTACCTAAACAACAAGAAACGTCGTTGTTATCAAGCTATTCGGCCGAAAGTTCTCCTAACCCACAAAAAGTATCAGCTCCTGCTTTTGAAATTTAAAATGGAAAGGAAAAAAACCAAACCAAAACCAAACAGTGAGGGGAAAAAAAAAGATAAGATGTTCAGAATTTGAATAATTAGAAACGAGATGACCTAAATTCTGGAATAAGAATGGTTGGGTAATAGCTGGAAAATTGGGAATTGAGCATGGTTCTTTCTTCCATGTGAATCGAGGCAGACTCAGTGATGGTCCTGAGTGGGAGTCAATTTTGTTGGGCCCACTCGATTAACTACTCCAAAATTCAAATTTAAAACAAATATTGGGCATTTATTGTTCTTGTTATTTCTTGAATTTCTTGTTGTTGAATCTCTGTTTTCTTCAGCACAAGTCGATGTTGTAGATGTGGATTTGAGATGTAGGCGATACCCACTTAAGATGGGGCTTCTTTAGTCGATGATCCGTTGGAATGCCAGAAGGATCATCCACTAAAAGCAGAGAGAGAGAGAATATTAAACTGATATATTTCTTAATCGCTCTAAGTCCCTTTTGCTTCTCCTTTTGGATTAAATATTAATTTGATTGCTTTAGTACTCAGTCTATTCATAAACAGGGAAGATGGTTCTTTTGCTATTTTGTGCTTATGAGACATGCTTGAGGTGAAGGAAGAAGAATGTAGTACTGAAGTTGACAAAGTCTGCCAGCTCCTCCTCTCTGTCCCTGTCTCTTCTTTTCTTCTACGTTTGAGATGATGGGATACAACAATCCAATACAATACATAGATTAGGTTATCCTTAAGAATAATGAAAGTGAGCTTAGCTAAACAAACAAGTAATCGGTCCACAATCTCATTGGTTTTTTTTGGCAAGCTTCTAGTTCTAGTTTTAGAATGGTGTCACTCTATTCCAATGGTATCGCTGCTTTTGTAAAGGGTTAAAGCTCATAATACATTTATAAGAAGCACAAGAAAACTATATCACATACTTCCTTCTTCAGGGTGGCAAAGCTTCGAGAAAAAGAGACCATCTTTTTCCTTTGTGTAACTCACGTCAATAAAATAAATAAACCCCTCAACCTCTGAATGCTTGCATCAAATGTGAATGACCCCAGCACTAAATAGTATAAACATAGTTAATTTCTCTTATAAATTATTTTTTTATTTTGTTCGTAATCCATACCAATGACCCATCATGATCTAATCCAATTACATATGACTCGTAACCTAATCAATTATGAGGACAAAAAGTCCCTCCTCAATTACTATAATTACAGGAATGTCATTTTACCTTCTTATAAAAATTGTCTCCTACACCATTACAGACATTTTATTTTTCTCTCGACATTTATTGTATTCTCTTAGGTTAGATCAAAATAACTTGACTGTCGGAGTTTAGATATTACCGACTCGGCCCCTAGTTCATGTGCACCACTATAAGACTGACTAAAGAACTATCTAACTCTCTAACTTAACCTACTCTTGAAACCTAACCTACGTCAATAGACTGACCTAAACATCTTGATTTACGCTGACCCAACCTCAACATAGGCATAGCCAGACTTTTAATATGTTAGGGTCTTATGTTAATGATGAAAGTCACTTGGGCATATCAAATTAGAAAGAATGAATCTTATGTTAAGACAACTAAAGTTAAGACAATTTTTTTTTTTCCTTTTAATATGATAGACAAGAAAAACAAGTTTGTTAGTTGTTTTTGTCGGATCATGACTTGTGCTTCTTCCTTGAATTTTCAATCACCTCGGTTCTTCCATTTTTGCTTATTTATTTATGTTTATTTCTGACCAAACAAAATATTGGAAACCGCCTCCATAGTAATTCTTCCTAGCCGGCGTTGTAACAGGCCAAGAAGCTGAAAAGCAAAGCCCATAAGAGCATTTAAAAATTTTTAATATCTAAAGCCTGGGAGACGTGGTTGTCTGTTGGAGTATTGGGCCTACAAGATGCCTGGCCCATATAACACGAGTTTGGGCAGTACTGATCAATAGCGGTTGTTCAACCCAAATAATTGATAAATTAATGAGAGTAAAAGCGAATGATTATACAAGCGGGGGGATCAGAATTTGCATTGTCCCTTTCATGGTTGAACCAGAAAATAAATAGATTTATTTCTTGGACAATAGCAATCGTTGAATTTCTGCCTTTTATTTATATAACAAAAAGGCTACTTATTACTGATATGGAATTTCTAAGAAAGTGCTGCAGAAATTGCTCCTCACATAGACCAAGGTATCTGATCTCTGAATACATAAGATTTACCAAGCAAGATGCTGGTGTTTCTTATCTATTTGGACGATGAGAAAATAGTCGGGGAATTAAGTAAGTTAACTTTTTCTAGGAATCTGCAAGTTTGGTTATATTCCCCTCGCTGACTTTGGCTTGTAAGCTGGAAAGAGACGAGAAAGAAGGTCGGTGATAATTTGATAAATATATGGAATCTAGTTCTATAGTTCAATAACGTCAGATGCATGTGCAATTATGACACAAGTTTGCCTCGCATTTGTCATAATAGATGATTGGCTTTATTTTTCACACATAATTTATATATTAAAAATATGAATGTTCAGCTCTAATTAAATATATTAAGATAATATGAAGGAGAAAAGGAAAGGGAGGGGCATGCAGCAGTGGGAGTGTGTAACATGATTAAGTAATAGCGGCCCATGAGGCAACAAAGACGGACACACAGATGGCTGATAGCAGTAGTACATAGTACCAGTTCCTTTGGCAGGGTTTATGTGGGGAATCCCATCCCATGCTTTCTTGACGCAATGCCTGCCACGAGGTGGCTCCCACTCTCATCTTCTTTTCTTATCTGTATTTCTCATGCACGTGCATGGCTCTCTCTTTCTATCTCTCACAGACAGACAGAGAGAGAGAGAGAAAGAAGGAAAGATAGATAGAAGAGGACAAGTGAATGCAGGATTAAGGCTGCAATTTTGATCCTTTCCAACTATAATTTCGCACAAATGAAGTGCTGAGCTTTTTCTCATTGACAATGAGGGAAGAAGAAAAAAAAAAAGAAGCAGCATCGCGTTGCTGTCAAAACATACAGGGAATCAGATTCCAACACCAC
>JASKGM010000009.1:6743740-6757965 GCA_034509205.1 Ceratonia siliqua
ACGGAGTGGACAAGTGAATGCAGAGTTAAGGCTGCAATTGTGGTGCCTTTACAACTAAAATCTCGCTAAATAATCAAGTGCCAAGCTTTTTCCCATGAAAATAAGCAAAAAAGCAGTATCCTGTCAAACACAGATAGGGAATTAGATTCCAACACCGCCATCCACCAACCCCTCTGATCCAATCTTCTACCTTTAACCGTTAAAAAGTTAGAATCATCCGCCTTCAAGATCAACACTATTTCTCTCCTAAATTATTTGATTTAAAGTGCCCAAACCCCACTACACAATAGTAATAGTAAAACTAAAGCAATTAATGTCTATCTTCGTGGATCTTGCGGTAATACCATTTTCCTCCCTTTATTATGGAGAGCTGATAATTATATATACTTCATTGGTTTCTCTGTGTATATTTTCTAGCTCTATGTATAAAGCAAATGACCTCGTGACTCCTTTCCAAAGTATTTGTGGAATAATGACGCCCTTGAGTCTTCAATTATATTTAGATGGATATATATCCATGGTCAACATATATCGTTTTCAATTTTTTTAAATAATGGATTAAGAGATTGTTTTCACATAAAAGTGACAATGAGTTCGTCTTTACTAAAGAACGACAATTTAAATGCTTTATGTCTACTTGACATTTCAGATTTTTGGGGGATAAAATTGAGTGGACGAAATTTCTATTTAATCATAAGAGTTGCCTGTAATTTTTCTATACTCTATATTTAAAATCTTTTTACGCCACTTGAATTTATATATATATATATATATATACACATATACCTTGAAAAGCGACACAATTATGTGAGTTGTTTAATGTATCATATCTAAATAAAGTGAAGCATGAAATTACATATAGCTTATATAATTTGATTATAAATAGCATTTTGAGTTTTTTTAATATAATTTTACATGAATTATTCACAGTTAATATATCATATATATATATATATATATTGGTGAAAATATAACTGAGGTAATTTTTATAAAACATTTCTTGGTGGAAATATATGAAATTTAATTAGAACAGCAGCCTTAATTAGTCATTCTCTTAGACTCTTACCCGCCAATCATGTTTAATTTTGAACTGTATTATTCTTACAAAATTGACTTATTCTACAATAGATTTCAAATCTAAGTGTTTTTCGCGTATAAGAAACTGCAAAAGTGAATTATTCTACCATGAGCATGGCCTATATCTAATTTCTTTTTCTTACTAAAACAAGAAAGATGGGCACATGACTTTATTTATTTTTGGTTCATCAAAAAAGAAAGAGAACGTTACAATCTGTCTTCATAATTTTTCATTTGTAATCCTCTTCCCATATTGTCGAGAATCCAACCCTAATATGGTTTACATACTTAATAATCAGCATCACAAAAGTAAGAAAGAAATAAGTTTTGAGATTAGAAAATGAAAGAAAGGTGATTGGAAAAGGAAAGAGGAGAGGAAGAAGATGGATGGAAAGTGGAATGGAGAAGGGTGGTTTTCCAGTTTTGCACCGTCCAAATGCATTGAAGAGGGAAGGGTAGAGAGTATATATTCTATTCCGTAGACAAATGTAAGGAAAGTGGGGGTTTGAAAAGGGACCCACCAAAAGGAAGGCATTCCCGACCGTGAGCATCTGATGACAAAATGATTGATGTTGTGCGTTCCATTATGGTACATAACATAACACAGGCAATCTTAATTTTGATCCCCACACGCCACCTTTCTCCATTGCCCCTTCTACTATTACTATTTGCTCTTCTTCCCCTACACGTACGCACTAATTAAAACCATTGAGATTAATGTAATTACCTATTCTAACCATATAAAGTGACCAATGAACAGATGCATCTTGCATGGGTACATAGGATAGCATCTTGCGCCCACAAAGAGCTATATAGCTCCTCCTTTCCCTTCTTGCCATGCATTAAAAGAGAGAAAAAGAAAAGTTGCGGTGTCCACGACGTTTCCTTTGCGAAAGGGAACTATTAGGATTTGGAGGGCTTATCATCAATACTTATTTTGCCAATCAAAATCAAAAGCAACTTAAAGTATATGATTTGTGTCCTTGTTACTATGCATTTCGTTATATATACCAAATACATTCTAACTCTGTAGGTATGGAGGATGAAGCAGCTGGGTAGAAGATCAAGATTTCTTATCGCCGAAGAAACAATGAAGGGATGATGTCTTGCATTTCATCCAGCCCACTTACAAAAAGAGTATCTTGTGTTTTCTGTGGAACCAGAAGAAAAGGGAGTCAAGAGGGAAAAGCAAAGCGAAATAGAGAAAGTAGAGACGTTAATTTATTAGTCATCATTAATTAAAGTTAAGAGGGAACTAGAAGATTGTGTCCACCTACTTAAAAAGATATATATTGATGATAAAGTTGGATAAACTTAGCATTTCATGCACTCATATTGCAAGTGTAAGTGCTGTGCCCGAAACGGATCTCACCACAGCTTTAACGTATGCTTGAATAATGAATTTAGTGCTGCTGAGTATACAAAAAGTAAAGCAATTAAAGACAAACGCCAATTATATATATATATATAACATATTATAATAATTTATCAATAGTTGTAAACTTTTTCCCCTTTCTTTAAATATTCCCTTTGCCGCGCAACCTTTAATTGCATAATTTTATTCTTAGAATAATCCTATATGGTATATTCAGTACTCAAAACTCAATTATAGTTTCTTTTTGTTATATAATCGCAAATGATTTAATTGAAAAGGGAAAAAAATGAAATTGGTGATATATATAAATTATTATGCAATACATATTCATGTTTAACTTTCCTATTCTCTTATTTCACTCCTATCAAATACAACGTTAAGTAAGAAAAGAAACGAAAAGGCAGGAAAGAGAGAGAGGGGGGGGGGGGGGAGTAATCTTTCACGTTCAGGAAGCTTAACAGATTACAAGAAATTGTATATGTGGAAGATCATGTGTATGAATGTATTTCCATTTCGCCAGCGTACCTCTTAACTGAGTTAAGGAATTATTTCACTTTCTTTCCACTTTTTTCCCATGTAGTACGCTCTAATAATTAGTGATTGCATATACATGAAAAGGCAGACAATGCTCTTCGGCTAATCAGGCTTTTAAGACATTTAACATAAAGGAACGTTAGTGAGATAAATTTTATTTTTCATTTTGCTGCACATATATACAATAAATTAATAATGCTGTGGAGAATGTCAATCTGTCAGCTCCGTGGATGGTTAAGCTTAAATTCTTTGATTACGTGAGCCGATCCCACCATTAATTAGCCTCGAATTGACAGTGATAATTAAATTTGCTACATATATGTAAATACTGTGTCATCATAATCTTTTTTCTGTCTCTTCCATGCATGGGAGCCACTACCCTCTTTCATGAACATATTAACAGACCAAGGCATAAAAAAAGAAGCTTATAGGTTAAGAAACTTCGTCCACTTAAAACCCTAAGAATATAATAAAACAAAAAGAGCTGAGAATGAGGGAATAAGATCAATGTAAACAAAAGCCTCTTCTTGCTTTCCTCCTCCCTTCTCCTCTTTAATGCTCTTTTTTCCCTTTCTTTCTTGGCTCTGGTATTCCCTTAATTAGTGTGATTCTCCACCACCCCTAAAGACCCATCAAACTTTATAAAAGAAAATCATAAAAAGATCAACACCATGGTTTTCTCTTCTATTCCAGTTTATTTAGATCCTCCCAATTGGCAGCAGGTAAGTTTTCCTCAAATTTCAGCCACAGCTTCTGAACCCTAAAAAAGCAAATTAGAACAGATTATTATTCCTATTCCCTGTAATATCTTCTTGAATATACCAGATTTGTGTTTTTATTATAGTTCAATTATTTTCCTGGGTTCTCTGTTTTGCAGCAATCAAATTATCATCAAACAAATGGCAGTGAAAGCTCTCAGCTCCTTCCACCTCTGCCCCCACACCCCCCTCATGTGGGAGGTGGAGCCGGCTCAATCAGGCTGGGTTCGATGGCTGATCGAGCCCGGCTAGCTAAGATGCAGCCTCCGGAGGCGGCTCTAAAGTGTCCTCGCTGCGAATCTACCAATACTAAATTTTGCTACTTCAATAATTACAGCCTCTCTCAACCCCGACACTTCTGCAAGACCTGCAGGCGTTACTGGACAAGAGGGGGTGCTCTTAGGAATGTTCCAGTGGGTGGAGGATGCCGTAGAAACAAGAAGAACAAAAGAAGTCGCTCTAAATCTCCGGCAGCCACTGACAAACAGACCCTTTCCAATTCCTCAGGTGCAATCCCCTCAGGCGGCGCCACCGAGCTAATTGGTCAATTGCAGCAGCCATCGAACTTACCTTTCATGGCCTCTTTACAGAATCTGAGCCGCTATGGTACCGGAAGCATGGGCCTAAACTTGCGTGAGATCCAAGGACAGACTGATCATATGGGGTTTCAAATTGGAAGTAATTCAACTGGGGGCAGTACTATTCTATCTGGTGGTGGAGGAGTGGATCAGTGGCGCTTACAGCAATTTCCTTTCTTGAATGGTTTTGAGTCAGCTTCAGCCGCAGGTTCATACCCATTTCAGAGTGAAAGTGTTGAAACACCGTCTGGTTTGGTTGGTACTGTAGCAGCAACTTCTAGGGTTACTCAGCTGCCACCAGTTAAATTTGAAGACAGCGGAGCCCCAAATTTGTCAAGATCACCTCTGAGTATGTCAGAAAATAACCAATACTATTCATGGACTGATTTATCAGGTCTTGCCTCTTCTTCCACTAGCCATGCCTTGTAACTTTGACAATACATATATGGTCAAAAACCTATCAGAATTGAACTCCTTGCATGAATAATTACTACACCACCATCTTTGATGGATCAGAGAAAGTTTCCAATGATTTAGATGTTCCAGTACTGAACCCTTGACTCCATGTTCTACTATCAGATATGGTGAAAACGATCAGATCAGTTGACAGAAATTAACGAAGACATGGTAGAATTCGATATTGTTGTTGTTTTTGTTGTCATTGATCTGTTTATGTTTTGTGCGTACTATATGGGCTTGTTTTGTATAACTGTGTGTGCATGTAATGTTATGTGTTTGCTATCTGACGTTGTGACCTCATTTCAATAGAAAACCTTTCTCCTAATTAGTTACTTACACATCTACTTGCATCTTCAAGCTAGCTAGCCCACATATAAGAATCAACACGGTCATCGGGAAAGAAGAAAAGTGATGCAGTACTAAAGAATGTGCCACTCCACGTTAGCTTTTACCGAGGGACTGTATCTCGGGATAATATTGTTAAGACTTTCAAGATTGAGTACTTTTCTTACATATCTTGCAGCTTCTAGACAAGTTCATATCATATTTGTGAAACACTCTTAATGCAAAACCCTAAACTTGGCTTGCATATAGACATCCCATTAGTTACAGCTGACTGAGTCTGTGAGTGATCGTGGTGTGGTTAGCTATAGGCTATAGCTAATTGTAGAAAGATGGATAGATCACAAAGTTGGATTTTTCAAGGTAAATACTTGACTAGTCATACATATTGTAAGTCAATCTTTCCTTGTTCCTCATAATTTTCTCTTCCAATCGATTTCTTCCAGTTGATCCCTGTTAGAAGTACCTGAATATGTATTAGAAATCTCACATTATTTGATAAGATTATTAAATATTTTATATAATGGTGAAATAATCTTTATATTTCGTTGTTAAAGAGATGAGTTAGACCTATACAAAATTCATCATGAAGTTAATAGTATTGCTAGATTTACTTCAGTGAGGGAGAGCATCGAAAGTGCAATTCTCACATTTCAAAATGTTTTTAAAATTATGTGTTAAACCTACCCAAAATTCATCAACTTCACCCCACCTTTGCTAGAAGCTGGCATTGAGTTCTGCATACTCACTATTTTCGTAAAAGTTGAATTCTCGGAAACTTGAGTGCGACAGTCATTTAATATCCTATCCCTTGTGGCAAAGTTTGAATAGGAATCTCGTAGCATCGTACTTTTAGCAGATTCGTTTTAGTTTTCAAGAAGGACGCGTGGGAAGAGGAAGGGGAAACGGGAGAGAGAAGACATACAGAGAAATTATATATATATATATATATATAATCTTTGTCAGTCCAAAGTCAAGAGTCAAGAGTTATGATGCTGTAATTATCAGGTTAGATTCGTAAGGTGGGACGTACATATTTGTTTGATTTGAGGTTGAAAATGGAACCTCTCCAAGAAGACGCCAAAATCCCACTCAAAACCATGCAAGTCTATATCCGACCAAACTGAAGTGGATGAGTATTCTAGAACTTCCTTAGCAGAATGAGGCAAGATATAAACACCAATCGTTAATTACGAAATTCCCTTTTGGGTCTTCTTAATTAATAATTATATATGCATTTGAAATTTGGAAAGAAGAGAAAAATATTCTATGGTCAAAGTAAGAGTGAGACCTTTGTACGTGTCATACACTCACTCTTCGCCTCTCTGGAGTGATCATATCCTTCAAAGATTGAGATGTTCTACACTATAATTACAAACTTTATTAGTCTAATCCCACCAGGCCGGAATAATGAATGATCTTATAAAAAAGAAAAGGCACCAATGAGAGGATAGCTTTTGTAAGGACAATGCTCCTTTCGAGAACGAATAAAAAGCAATATAACCAGAAGAGACCAATACAGATAAAAGCTCTCTTTCTCTGTCTCTGTGTCCTTAGCAAGTCTTGGGACGTAGGCATTAAATGGTTACCCTGATTCCAAAAATGTCAAGGAAGAAACCTTGCAAGAGGTAAAGGAAAAGAAGTAAATAGTGATGTGTGATCAGTTGAATTTGCAGGGTTGCTGCTATATTGTACGAATTATCAAAAGAAGGCTCAGAAATTCATGCATGTTTCATGGACTCCTGTGAAATGCCCCTGAAACTGTCTATGCGAAGAGTGCTTTTAAGTCTAATTGGCCAAACCTCCGCCGTTGATCCTTTGGATCTATGAATGAGATATATATGGGTGGATAGAGGCAAAAGCCAAAGGGTCCTTAGAGTTGCTTTCTTTGTCTTTCTTTCCTTTGCTCTCCTTCATTGCCCTTCACCATTTGCATCTCTTCTCATTCTTTTTCTCCATCTTCTTCTACTCCTAGGCTTTGCACTCCTTTTTCTTTTTCCAGACGCGTGGGACCTCTCCACTCAACAAACGTAGAATAGATAGACCATTAGAGTTTAATAAGATCGTCATAATATATCTAAACCAGACCAACAAAAAAGAAGGCAATATTTGGTATACGTGCCCAATAACTTTAATATCTTGATGCCTGCATTATTGAATTGTCGGCATCATGGGAACGCGAGGTCCGATCCTCTAAAGTTCTTGTAATTCACAAGAACTCTAGTGTAGAGTCCTTCAGATATTTGTGGTTCAGTGTATTAACAGGTAAATATTTAATCTACATCTATAAAATTAAACCCTTTTCGACTCCAAAATTTTCATTTTCTATTTTAATTTTTTATAGTTGAGTAATATCAGCAACAAATATATATATATATATATATAGAGAGAGAGAGAGAGAGAGAGAGAGAGTGTGTGTGTGTGTGTGTAAAATGTGGGTGTTTGTGTCATCCTCTAATTCCTGAATTAGGTAAATAAAACCGTAAATGATAGATAATAATGATAGTACTGTTTGAGAAAGTAAGTTGTAGGATCCCTCCAATTTTTTTTTAGGATTGCATTATGCTATGATCTTATTTTGGGTAGTAGTTTAAGGAGAATTATTCTTATCTTTCATTTTTTTTATTTTTAAATATTAATTAATTATTTTTTATGTTTTATATTTTTTTATATTATTCATTCATAATTTTTCTTATACTATTTATTCATAAGTAAAAAAATTTAAAAAAATTTCCATTTTCTTGTACTTTCCTTTTTTGTATATGTATGTATGTGCTATTTTTAGTTATTGAAAATCTTTTTTATATAAAAACAATTCAATAAATGATAATAAACTATGATTTATTAGCTAATGTTCAATACTAAATTTTATAGCAATGATATACAACATGAATACAAATTAAACTTTCTATTTCTGATTACGAAAATAACTATCTTCATTTTTTTATTTTCTCTTTTCATTTATTAAAAAATTCACTGATGAAAAATAAGAAATTTTCAATTAAGATATACAATATAATTTTAAGTGTTCTTTCTAATTAAATTATACTTATATAACATTAGTTTCTTTAAATAATAAAATATTAAATATTAATTAAAATACTTTTAATAAAAGTCAAGGTATGTACTAATTTTTGAATATTATGAAATATTTTGAAGACATATTTATTATTGAATATTACAATTAGCATTTATAATTTTAAGACATTTTGTTATCCTAATATTTTTACTTTAAAACGTGTTTAATAATAATTTAAAAGATTCATGAAAAATATGTACTACATTAGTTTATTATAAAATTGTGCCATTTTTTTAAGCAAACGGGGAAAATTGTGTGATTTTGATAATATGCTAAATGGAGATGTCGAGGCTATGGCAATTTTTAAGGAACGTAAATCCATATGTAAGGGCCGAAATTGTGGTCCAAAATTGGCCTTCTGCTCCTTGCTTTCCCTTAAAACAAAGGTAGCTCATAATTTTGGTCACTGATGATTATTTTAATTTTAAAATATGAATATTGAAATGTAAAAACATATAAGTGTTATTTTTTTTTTGTAAAGAATATAATTATTCTTTGTAATATCTAATGAATGAATCAAAATAAAGTACTTTTCAGTCACGCAAAAACTAATTGTCTTTCTTTAGAATTTTTTATTTAATATAAACGGTGACACTAAAATTTAAACATAAAATTTCTGTAAATTATCTAACTTTTTAATACTAAATCATATTTAATGGCTTTTTCTCTAGCATTTTTTTTATCCCGATTAATTGGTGAGAAAGATTTCAAGACAACACTCAGTTGAAACCAGGAATGCCGATTAGGCACTTTAATTTAGAAGCCAACAAAGAGTTTAATTCGGCCGAAATTCAACGTAGTTGTGTTGCTAATTTCGTTATCGCATCATAGTCATCTAGATTGAGAAATTTGACGGCGTGTGCTTGGGTTTTAACCTTTTGTCTTTGACCATTGCTTTTGGGTTTGAACTTTAATATATAAAACATCTCTTCTTTAAAATGTGAGGATGATTACAAACAATAGTTCATGTTACAATTATACAGATTCCAAATTAGACACATTCACCCATTTTCTTCATTCCCTTCTTCCCCCTTCTAAAGCTTTCTGCATTATATATCTCTGTATCCCACACAAACAAATGAATAACTTAATGGAGTGGGGAGGTGATCTTCCACCCTTTCCTCCAAAGAAAAACCACCTTTTTCAACACTTCAAACGGAACAAAAGAAACAAAATGAGCAAAAGCAAAAACAAAAAACCTCAGCTATTAACAGGATTAGTACTAGAAGGAGGCTGTGTATATCTCAGTATACCCCTTCTAAAGCTTTCTGCATTATATATCTCTGTATCCCACAAAAAAAAAAAAAAACTAAATGGAGTGGGGAGGTGATCTTCCACCCGTCCTTCCAAAGAAAAACCACCTTTTTCAACACTTCAAACAGAACAAAAGAAACAAAATGAGCAAAAGCAAAAACAGAAAACCTCAGCTATTAACAGGATTAGTACTAGAAGGAGGTTGTGTATCCTGGTTCTGAGCTTGAAGTTCAGTTTGTGTATGAACTTCATCCTCCTGCTGCTGCTCAAGGAACCTACTCAAACGCTCCAACAATTGTGCGGCCTTTCTTTTGCCTCTGTCTGTGCCATTTTGAGCCAAATCCAACAACGGACCCATCACCCCGAACTCTTGGGCCTGTGCTATACATTGTTGATCTCCAGAACAAAGGTGCACTAAAATGGCAGCTGCATTTTCTTTGTTCCTTGGGGATGCATTTCCGATAACCTCTACTAAAACTGACACTGCTTCTGCAGCACCAATGGCAGCCTTCCCTTCAGGATGGCTAGCCAATATAGCCAAAATGGCCACTGCTTCATCCACCATTCCCCCACCAGGTTCTGTCAGCAGTCGCAACAGTGTTGGAACAACACCAGCCCTCACGGCCTTTCCCTTGTTACCCTGGTAAATGCACAAATTGAAGAGTGCTGTTGCAGCATCTTTCTTACCCCTTGGGGAACCCTCGCTCAGTAGCATCACTAGTGGTGGGATGGCTCCTAAAGAACCAATTCTAACCTTATTTTCATCTATAACTGAAAGGCTGAAAAGTGTTGCTGCTGCATTTTCCCGAGCTTCCATGCTGCCCTTCTTGAGCACATGAACTATACCAGGAACTGCCCCTGAAGATACGATACTTCCTTTGTTGTTCTCACATATGGAAAGATTCAGAAGTGCTGTTACGGCATGCTCTTGAATGCGGGAGTCAGGAACAGAGAGGAGGCCAACAAGGAGAGGTATTGCACCAGCTTCAGCAATGGCCACACGGTTATCTGCACTGCGCTTTGCAAGAAGGCGGAACTCGCCAGCAGCTGATCTCTGGTCTTCAGGATTGCCAGATGTAAGCTTGCAGAGAAGATTCTCAATCTTACTATTCTCAACTGGTGAGCAGGCAGATGCTGATTTAATAGATTGAGAACTGCTGGGTTGTTTTGGTGGTTCCGTTCCATTGGCTTCACACCATTGTGCTATGAGGCTTCGTAATGCATAGTTGGGTGTGAGAACAGTACTCATGAGGTCCTGCTGTGTTTTCGGGCATGTCCCATGCCCTGCTTCCAACCACTTCTCAATAGAAGAACGCTCATAAGTCTGCATGCAAGAGAACAATATATGTTTTAGTGGTAACTTGAAAGATATAAGCAAACAGACTGTGCAAGGAGGAGAGGTAAATTTAAGGAGGTGTGAACTGGAAACAGTGATTGTATTACATATATATATATATATATATATATATATAAGTTAAAAAAAGTGTGAACTGGAAACAGTGATTGTATTACATATATATAAAGCAATTGTCCATATTGTGAAGTGTCCAACTTATGTGAAGCTCAATTTCCAAAGGGGAGAAATATGAGAAATGAATTAGATATCTAAACAAAATTGTTTACGGGCATGGTGCATTTGCTACAAATTTACGTTCAAGTGGATGAAGAGGGAAGGTAAGGGCTGGCCAGAACTTCTAATTAGGGGAGAAAAGAAGGACAGTGACCAAGTACACTGTATCTGCAACTTCTAAGTCAGTGAGCATCTTAGAATGCACATACCTGTCCTGTTGAAACAATGACAGGATCCTTCATCAATTCCAGGGAAATTGGACATCGAAAATAATCAGGTATAGCGAGGACCTGATGATTTTTTTCATTTGTCCCTTGTTTGTTGCAACTTGAAGGAAGGCCTTTTCCTCCTATATTGTTATTACCCATGTCTAGATTTTCTGTTTGCACATAATCCTTTATTTTCTTCAATAACATTGACATTTTCTCAATGCTTGCGCCTGGATCCCCGCCACTTGCTGCCACCATCTCATACAAAGCTAGTGACTCTTGTTTAAGATCAGTTATTCTCATCAATTGCAATTTTTCAGCTAATCTTCTCAGAACAGCTGGATCTGTAGCTGCATCACTGCTCTTGTTGTAAAGGGATAAGAGATCCTCATACAATTCGGCATCGGGTGCATCAACCCTTCCATTGGCTCTTCTGAACTGGGCAAGAACAAGCTCAACCTGGAGTAATAGGAAGAGTTAAACAAGAAAATATAAATGCCAAAAATATAGAGATAACTTTAAGAAACTCTGGCGCTCAGTCCATTCTATTCTGAACAACAAATTAGAAGGGGGCTCAATAGATCAGTTCTGCAACTTGAAAAAAATGGTATTGGCTGAGTAAAGATCTTTGTGGTGCATACATACAATAGTCAAAATCTTTATAATAATCATTAAAAGTGATACACAACAACTAATGAATATTAAGAAATAAAGGGAACTTGTTATCGAAGCCCATAGCCACAAGAAACTCATTTAAAAAATAATGACACCAGAAAAAAATTTATACCTGCTCCTTAACTTCATTTGATATTTCAAGTTTATCATAGGAAATTCCACTCAAGGCTTGTTCTGACAGACCTGTCACCTCATGGAATTTATTCATAATTTGGTCCCTCTCAATTACCTGCAATCCGAATAACAATTAGGACTTTTGGTAACTGAATCAATATCTTAGGCAGTAAATGTCTTGTTAGTGAAAGCATGTTTCCATAATTTTCATCTCTAAACATATAATGCAAATTAGCTGTAATTAGAAGTAGGTATTAACAAAGGAGATAGCTGAAAGCAACTGACGAGAACCTCCAACGAAACTGTAAACTAACCAAGGTTCCGGGAGAACGGGACACAAGCACACAGGAAGATAATGTAGCATCAAAAGCACTTTTTTAACATTTGGAAATGGGTGAAGGAAAATTCCTTTGTCTGGATATTCAGGTACACAGAGGAACTTATTTAGACTCAGATTACAAATTGTCTCAGGTATTGAATACTTGCAGCTTTGGGAGATGCCATCCGCAACATTGAATACTATACGGCTCAAAATCTAATATTCTTTCCATACCATGACATTTTTACTTATTGCCCAGTTTAACAGGAAGAGTTATAAATTTGATAGGTTCCAGTCAACCAGCTCATATAAATGCAATCAAGAACACAGAATTACTGGTGACAAACATAAACAATCCACACTTAAAAGAGAATTGCATTAGGAAAGGAAAAGATATCTTATAGACTTAAAAGTAAATAAATAAAATATATTAGTCTTGGGGCAAATATGGCAAAACATTCCACTTCAGATTGCAGCTAATTCATTGGTAAATGACACACAAACTTAAACTGGAGATCTTAGCTATATAACTGTTATTTAAAAGCATATACCAGAAATATATTAAAGAGAAGAGGATTTCTCGAAAGTCGAAAGTTATACGGATCTGAAAATTGAGTAATTGCACTTATCCTTTTTAAAAAGTATTATGCATCCTTGGTTTTAAATCTTACCCATTAATAGTTAACTATTCTCACCATTGAATTATTTACAAGCCACAACTTCTGGTGGCAGGTTTGTCAAACATTTTTCGAAGGATGTAGATGTAAACTCACCTATCACAGAGAAAAGAAGTAAAGCACTTCCAGTCTCGCAATGTCGCAATCATATTCTATCAGATAAAAAGCACAAAGGAAAGAAATCATTTTTCAACTTCTGTGTCGCATTATGTATCGCAGCTCAGGAACAAGAACACCCCCCTACCCCAAGACCGAACAAAGAATTAAAGAAAAAGAAGAGGAAAATCTCATATGGATGATTAAAACAGAAGATTTGGAAAATTTTTCCCAAAACTACAAACGATACAAAACATTTAACTTAGCGTAGCAGATGAGGAGTCAAAAATGCAAAGACCATTTACAGCAATGGAATAATTGGCACACACCATGTAAATCCTGCTGCCTTCACTCCCGAATCTGAGGAGTTCCTTGGCCGATTCCAGAGCTTCCTTCAAGGAAACCAAAGCTTGTAAAGTCTGCTCAGGTATTGACTCTTTAATGTCCCCAATCTCTTCGAACAATGGGGTCAACAGCTTGAGCCTTCTGGCCAAATTGCAGTAATGCTTCTTGACGGTACACCTGTAATCTGAGATCGAAGCTATCTCATTGACCAAGTCAATCAAGCTCTGTACTATGGCAGCTTTTTGGTCCTTCATGGCCGCGACAATTCACTATACGCACCGTTTAGTTTGCCGAACAGAGGACTAGCAGCGGAATAGCAGATAATGCTGCTCCAAATCTCCGACCTTGCTGCTAAAATGGAGGGAAAATAGGATTGGTGGTCATAGTGATGGTGAATGAGAGAATTTTCCGAGAGAGGTTTGCAATTGTAGAGAGTAGAGAGAGAAGAGGAGAGAGGGAGTGAGAAACACGCGCAAAGACTTTACAATAACGGGCATTTCCATTTATACGTAGAGAATTTTTAAATTAGATACATTCATGAGCCAACACACAAACAGTGCATTACGCGAGTGTGATTTTGGTTTTCAATCGACTCCGGAGGCCGACGGAAGCCACGTCATTTGGCGCGTTCATCCAACGATTACGGGATAACAAGATTAGTGCTGTCACAAGATGGAATCGATGCGCTTTTCATAAGAAAAGAAATCAGTTGGTTACAAGTCTATTTTTATTTTGACTATTAAAGTCAATTTTTATGTTCATCT
>JASKGM010000009.1:6761472-6816056 GCA_034509205.1 Ceratonia siliqua
TTTAACAGTTAAAAAGTTAGAATCCTCCGCGTTATAGGATAAACATTCTAATATATATATATATATATATATATATATATATATATGTATGTATGTATGTATGTATGTATGTATGTATATGCACAATATTCTTTGATATAATAGGGCGCGGTAGTGGAGTTCCAATATATCCCAGTTTCATTCTGATCTGATCCTTAAATGTTTGTGAGATCGAATAGTGTTTTGGTTTCCTTTTGATTAATTGAAGTATGGGAATAGGAGAGGATGGCGACGAATCTTGAATTACATATATATAGATGAATATGGATGGTCAACGAATCGTTTTCAGTTTCTTTAATAATGGAATAATTAAGAGATTGCTGTCACATAAAATAAAAAGTGATAATAAGTTCGTCTTTCCTGAAGAAACACAAGTTCAATGCTTTACGTCTACTTGACATTTTAACTCCTTAATATATATCAGTACAATTGCGGCAGCATAGTGCAATATTACACCTTTATTACAATGAGTTACTCAATTATAATTCCATATACATGGCCATAATTGGTTGAAGGTGGCACAAGTTAAATGAGTTCAGCATAAAATTCTAAGACTGATTGAGATGAAAACTCAGGCCTTAATTATTCTCTTACTAGTCCTAGTTGATTAATTTTTATCTATCCTTTTATAAAGAGATTCAAAGAATCAAAGTTCAGACAACAATCAAACAAAGTTAAAGAGGACGATCAAAATTCAAAAGATTGTGATCATAATTAATGCACAATTTCTACCACAATTCTAAACAAACACGGATACATACAAATTAAGAACCTGTCCTCTGCATTTTCTTTTCCTACTAAAAATGGACAACCACTATTTCTTCATTTTTATTTTATCCACGTATAATTATGACTTACCAGAGGATATTTTCATAGGAATTGAAAAAAGCAGATAAAGCAAAGGAAGATGCATGGTAATTAAGTAGGCGATTGGGGTTTGCTAGTTTCCACAACCACTCACATATAATTGAAGCAGTGGAGTACTGTATATATGTTCAGTATACAAATGTAAAGGAAACTTTATATTGGGAAGAGAAAAAAGGTGGTTTGGTAAGGAGGGCCCTCAAAAAGGATGACGTGGAAGAAAGGATTCCCGACCACGAGCATCAAGAAAATAAAAAAAAGATTGATGATTGAGGTTGATTGCGTGCATACGCATGTGTGCATTACATTATGGTACATCACACGGCAATCTTTGACCCCACCACTCTCAATTCCCATTCCTCTCTACTACGTCTCTTCACCCGTGGCACCTTCGCGTTGTAAACCCAATTCTGGAACCTGGCATGATTGGATTGATTGGGTAAATATACTCAGTGTTTATTGTTTATTTATCACAAAGTAAGTATCCTCAAATTCAAACTTATGACACCTTAAAAGAATTAAATTATCAATCTTAATAACTATCTCATATGGAGATAAGATGGTTATAAGGATTGAATAATGAATATATTCCTTAAGGGATCATATGTTCAATTCTTGGGGATGTCCCCTTGTAGACAAACAAACAAGCATCTTGGATGTGATTAAATCCTGTAGCCATGAGCCAAGTCCTAACTCTTAATCGATAGGAGCATAACTTCATCCCAACCCAGATGTGCCTATTCATATCGTAGCAGTAGCTAATAATATTGGATTAAAATTCTAAAAGTCATTCCAAACAATGTTGCCCGAAGTTAAATTGGTAAAAAAAAAATGAAGTCGCAACTTCTGTTGCCCATCGTTTTTGTATATTCTTATAGAAGATTAGAAGCTCCTAATAGGACTTCTGCATTTCTATATGTCTGCTTGCAAGAGGAGCCAAAAAAAAAGAAGAAGGAATACAAGCAGAACCATCAGTATTTTATTGCGTGTCTGAGTTTTCTTAAGGAGACTTGTTTTTTATTGCAGCTAGCTCTCATGTCCAAAATTGACCTGAACAGCCTTCTGATTCACTTACTAAGAACGCATCTTGCAAAGACCTTATTCTTCCACAGCTTGGCTTGCATTCGATGCTTCTGATCCAATTCCTTCTCATCGAAGATGCCCAGAATCTATTCATGCTAAGACCGGGAAGAGAAAGAGGAGGGAAGGAGGAAAGCCGAGATGAAGTTTTCAGGAGAGAAACAGGAACGAAACAATAAATGAGAAAAGATTTTCTGCCACATGTCATGAGAAAATAACCGGTTCTTTTACAGAAAAGAATCAGATCCAAATCCTCCCTAACATCACCACCATTTTTACATAATTGTTTTTTTTTAATACAGACAAATGTACATATTTTTCTTCCCTCTTTTGATCATCATCATTAGTATTATTACTACTAGTGTTGAATCTTTGTATGGGACGAGCCCTTAATTTTAATTTTTCTTACCGCGAGGCTGGAATCTCGTATCCACATTTTCATATTTGTATGAAAACAAGTAATTGGAGATGAAAATTGTAACTGTAAAAAGCAACTATCAATATTTCAAGTTTATGATAGGCCTATGAGGAAAGTTTATGATAGCTAAGAGTGATTAAAAAAAATGTTTCCATTCTATACCATTATGATAAAAAATAATATACCATGAATCACGTTCAGACGGCAGATTTTCATATAAGAATGCTTTGAATTCTTTTCTATTAATTATATGAAACTTTATTTAACATTGTACAAAAGTTAAGGGCCTACTTATATAATTAATTAGAATAGCTATGATGAACTGGTCAACAATTTGCACCAAATTAAAGTCTTTTTCTTTTTACATAAAGTATATAGTTAATTTATAGTAACATTGCTTATTAACCAAGACATTGTTTTTCCATGTATTAACTATAATCGTAACCATAAAAAAATTAGACTTACCTTATATATAAAAAAAAAATATTGCGCATAAAGAGATATAGTTCAAATGTCAGTCGCCCCTCACCCCATTTTTGTTGGCTAATCAAATAGTACTCACTGAGACAAAGGGAATTAAATTATCATGCACCACCAAAAGGAATGAAGAGAGAAGTTTCAGCGTACGTACATATATATGATTCTCTGAGAAAGAGAAATAGAAATGGAAGGCTCAGAACTTAAGGAGACAATCATTCATAATCATAAGCAATTATAGCTAGAACGTATCTGATTTATCTCCTTGGTTAAATTCAAATCAGCTACATAGTTTTTCTTATATATATATATATATATCAATGACAGAAACAGATGTGCTACTTTTTAAATGGAGCACAACCTTTAGCTTTTAAAAACACACTTGGCATAAGCAAAAGCAAGTACTCTAAGACTGTTGAGTTATGCGAAAGAGCAGAAATGCAGAATGAAACTTAGCAGATGAAAATTTCTTATGGCTGAAGAAACGACATGGAAGTGGAAGATATGTTTTGGATCACTTTCCTTAGTCCCTTACTCACCAAGGGGTCTGAATCTGAGCGTCACTCCGGCCACTTACAAAAAGAATATCTTGTTTTTCTCTCTACCAGTGCACCGAGAAAAAGGGGGCTCAACAGCCAAAAGCAAAGCAAAAATAGACAAATGACACAGCCTAATTAATTGGGCCTCCCTCAATTTGAAGTATTATAATTATTGAAGCAATATCAAAGTTAAGAGGCAACTAGAAGATTGTGTCTAGCCGCTTCATAAAGATATTAATTGATGATAAAGTAATTGGATAAACTTAGCATTTCATGCATTTTATGTCACAATTGTAGGTTCTTTGCACAAAAAGGATCTGACCACAACTTTAAGCCTTCAATTTACTGGTGCTAGCTATGCATACAAAAAGTAAAGCAATTAAAGACAAGCCCTTTTTTTAATATATATAATTATATATAACATATTAATTATCACATTTACTGATAGTTGTAACTTTTTTTTTCCTTCTGAATTACTACAAGTTTGATAATCTTTTCTTTAATTTTTAATCCACTTGCCTCTGTATTTTAACAAGATCCACGGTGTGTTTTTGTATTACCCAAAAAAAAAAATATTTGTGGAGTATTCACTTAAGAAGAAAGAAATTAATAGACCCCAAATTTGTCCATTTCTACTTTTTCTTTCTCCAAAATCTCCTATCAAATATACCCCAAAAGTAGATAAACAGAAATAAACGCGAGATAAATACGAAAAAGATTATTGTTTCATGTTTAGAAACATAAGAATTAATTTTTGCGATTAATTAGTTGACAAAAGTTCAATTAACATGGTCTTTTGTGGAAATTCTTTTATGACATTATTTTTAATGACAATATCTATATGTTCTATAATTATAAATGCTGCCAATATTCTTAGTAATTGCAGTGATTTAATCTTAATTGAGATTGAGATTACATGAGTTATTAAATCATTTGAATAAAGATTACTCCCTGGCTAGTAAGTACTACCTGCTGTATTCACCTTCTTTCCATGTATTACCCATGCACTACAGTGTTCTGAGCTGAATAGATTTTTCAGAGTTTCATTTTGCACGTTTATTTAATAAACTAATAATGCTATCAAGCATGTCAATCTGTCAGCTCCATATGGGCAAGCTAAAATTGTTTGATTACGTGAGCTGATCCCACCTCAGTCTGGATTAGACAGTGATAATTAACTTTGCTAAATACGGTGTCATCATAATTTTTTTTCTATCTCTTCCATGCATGGGAGCCACTATCCTCTTTTATGAACAAATTTACAGACCACCGCATCAATAAAGAAGCTTATAGGTTAAGAAACTTCGTCCACTTAAAACCCTAATTATAATAAAACAAAAAGAGATGAGAATGTGAGAATAAGAGCAAAGTAAACAAAAGCCCTCTTCTTGCTTTCCTCCCTCCCTCCTCCTCTTTAATGCTCCTTTTCCCTTTCTTTCTTTCTTGCCTCTGGTATTCCCTTAGTGTGATTCTCCACCATCCCTAAAGACCCATCAAACTTTATAAAAGAAAAACATAAAAAGATCAACACACCATGGTTTTCTCTTCTATTCCAGTCTATTTAGATCCTCCCAATTGGAACCAGGTAAGGTTTTCCTCAATTTTAATCCACAGCTTCCGAACCCTAAAAGGCAAATTACAAAAGATTATTATTCCTATTCCTCGTGATATCTTCTTGAATATACCAAATATATGTTTTTATTATAGTATACTTATATCTTCTTCTTTTTTCTGGGTTTCTCTGTTTTGCAGCAACAAAATTATCCTCAAGAAAATGGCAGTGAAAGCCCTCAGCTGCTTCCACATGTTGGAGGTGGTGCCTGCTCAATCAGGCCGGGTTCGATGGCTGATCGAGCCCGGTTAGCTAAGATACCACCTCCGGAGGCAGCTCTAAAGTGTCCTCGTTGCGAATCAACCAATACTAAATTTTGCTATTTCAATAACTACAGCCTATCTCAACCCCGGCACTTCTGCAAGACTTGTCGGCGTTACTGGACAAGAGGAGGTGCTCTTAGGAACGTTCCAGTGGGTGGCGGATGCCGTAGGAACAAGAAAAGCAAAAGGAGTCGTTCCAAATCTCCGGCAGCCACTGACAAACAGACGTCCCTTCCCAACACCACAAGTGCAATCCCCTCCGGGGGCACCACCGAGCTAATTAGTCAATTACCGCAACCATCTAACTTACCTTTCATTGCCTCTTTACAGAACGTGAACCGCTATGGTGTAGGAAACATGGGCCTGAATTTACGTGAGATCCTAGCACAGACTGATCATATCGGGTTTCAAATCGGAGGTAATTCAACTGTTCTACCTGGTGGAGGAGTGGACCAGTGGCGCTCACAGCAGCAATTCGCTTTCTTGAATGGGTTTGAGTCAACTGCAGGTGATTCATACCCATTTCAAAGTGAAAGTCTTGAAGCAGCAGCTGGTGTGGTTGGAGATAGCCCATTTGGGACAGTAGCTACAAGTTCAAGGGTTACTCAGCTGCCACCAGTTAAGTTGGAAGAGAACGGAGCCCTAAATCTGTCAAGATCACATCTGAGTAACCAATACTATCCATGGACTGATTTATCAGGTCTTGCCTCTTCTTCCACTAGCCACTTCTTGTAACTTTAAAGTAGTTCACTGCTACGTCTTTGATAGATCAAAGAAAATTTAAAATGATTGGGATGTTCCACTGAACACCTTGACTCCCAATTCCACGACCAGATGGTGAAAGAGCTCAGAGTTGACAGAAATTAACGCAGACTACACGGTAGAATTCGATCCTGTTGTTGTTTATGTTGTCATTCATTTGTTTATGTTTTGTATCAGAGTCTCCTTTGTACTATATGGGCTTGTTTTGTATAACTGTGTGTGCATGTAATATTCTATGTGTTTTCTAGCCATCTGACCCTGTGATCTGATCACTTCGGTAGAAATTACCTTCTCAGAACTAAGTTACTTATGGCCTGCTTCTTCACGCTAACTAGCTCACACACTAGTGCACCAGTTTTCGTCCACATATGATCAGCACGACAAAGCACAGTCATCGGGAAAGCAGAAAAGTGACACAGTACTAATGAATGTGCCACTCCACATTGGCCTTTACCGAGGCTAGCTGTGCGTTTCTCGGGATAATTTGGTTAGAATTTCGAAGTTGAACACTTTTCTTATTTTTTTGCAGCTTCTAGTTCTAGACAAACTTGTATCATCTTAGTTAAACACTCTAATGCAAAGCCGTAAATCTGGTTGCATATAGATATTCCCATTGCCGATGAAGATAGCGATTCAAATGTGTCATCGTGGAGTGGATAGCTATAAGCTAGCTGTAGAGAAGTTAGCCGTTAGCATATATACAAGTTTGATAATTGAAGGTAAAGACTTGACAGTTGAAACCTATTTAAGACTAGCTAGTCACTCTTCTTTTAGTCTATCTGTCGAAGTCGAGGAACTCTTTGCCTTTAATTTTGTGAGTACAGACTTAATAGTTCAGTAAACCTTTGCCAGAAGCTGCTATTAAGTTCTGCATACTCACTCTTTCATGGAAGTGAAATTCTCGGAAACTTGAGTGCGGACCAAGCCCTTTACTTGTCTTGAACAATGGCAAATTTTGAATTCCAAGGAAGCTCGTAGCCTCGTACTTTTAGTAGTTAATTTCAGTTTTCGTCTACGCTATAAAGTATAAACTCTATATCCAGAAGGACGTATGTGAAGAGGGGGAAGGTGGAGAGAGAGAGAGGGAGAGAGAAGGCAGAGAAATTTGATGTACTATCTACATCAGTCATGAGTCAAGAGTTATGATGTTGTAATAATCAGGTTAGATTCATCATATAAGATGGGACGTACAAATTTGTTGGATTTGAGGTTGAAAGTGGAAGTGGAATGGAACCATTCTAGGAAGACGCCAAAATCCCACTCAAAACCATGCAATTCTATATTCGACCAAACTGAAGTGGTTGAGTATTCTAGAACTTCTTTAGCAGAACGATGAAAGATACAAACACCAATTGTTAATTATTTAATTATGAATTTCCTTTTGGGCACTTGAAATTGAAAAGAAAAGAAAAGAAAAAGGTTCTCTGGTCAAAATAAGTGTGAGACTAAGACCTTTTTTTCAACATGTTATGGTCATTTCTCACTCTGTCTGTGCTGTGATAATGGCCTTCAAAGATTGATAAAATCAAACACAGATATTCCACACTAATAATAAAAACTTCATTATTCTAATCCCACCAGGAATTAATGAATGGTTTTATGAAAAAAGAAAAGGCATGAATGAAAGAGCTTAACTTTTGTAAGGACCAATGCTACCTTTGAAGAAGGAATAAAGCAATAAAACCAGAAGAGACCAACACAGACAAAAGCCCTCTCTCTCTCTCTCTGCGTCTTGGGACTTAGGCAATAAATGGGTACTCGGATTCCAAAAATGTCGATGTATGTGGGCCTCAAAGAAGAAACTACGCCAGAGTTAAAGGAAAAGGAAGTAAAGAGAAGTGTGGGTTGCCGCTATGGTACGAACCAGATCAGAGAAGGGCTCGGAAACTCATGGGAGCTTCATGGAATGGTTCTGTGACTCTGTCTACGAAGCATGAACAGTTCTTTTAAGGATAATTCAATAATTCATATAATTTGCCAAATTTCTACACCCTTCATCGTTTCAGGCAAATAAGTGCCCTAAGATTTGCTTTCTTTGTCTTACTTTCCTTTCTTCTGCTTTATAGCCCTTCATCATTTGCATCTTCTTATTCTTTATCTACTTCGTCGTCTTCTACCTCTACGCTTTGCGTTCCTTCTTCTTTATAGTTTTTCCATATGCGTGGGACCTCTCTCCACCCCATCAATGGCAGAGACCCTTACAGAGCTCAGATCGTCAGTAACTAACTAAAATAGCAAGAGACAACTTAGTTGAAAGTAATAAGAGGCCTTTTAACCTCAAGGGATAGCTCCATGGCGGAGACAGCGGCTAATTCGTGTTTAATGGCATTGTCACATCATTTGAATTTGAACTTTATTACATTTTTGAAGTAATATTGTCTTTGACTGAATTAAAAAAATGAATTAATTTGAATAATATCTACTATGATAAAATAATAATAATAATAAGACATTTTGTACGTACGTACTCAATATTTTATTTTATATGTAATATTGCTGATAACTTGATGCTTGCATTATTTGAATGTCAGCATCATAGTAGGCTTCACGTTCTTAGGCATATATATTTTGAATATTTTGAAATATCATATCAAATTTGAGGATATTAAATATCAAGGAATAAGTTGGAATTGCTTGTAAGTAATAAGCAAATTCCAAACAGTGATATCCTTTTATATATACTAATTCCTGAATAGGAAAATAATTCCATAAATGGTAGAGAAAGATATTATAGTTCTAGTAATGATATCAACAAACTATATATATAACTGAAACAAAGATTGGTAATCCAAATCCACCCTATAAAATAAAAACAGGGGGAATCGAAACTGGTCCTTTTCTTTTCTGCTAGCTGCTGCACTGCTTTTTCCTCTCTCATTTATATCTTATGTCAATAACATAACCTTTGGCTGAAAACCAAAGTCATCGTAAACTCGCCACAGGACAGGGAAGAAAGTAAAAGCTGTTGTGATTGCTCAGACCCAGAATTGTGTGGAGCACAGGATTTAACAAAGTTATATATATCGTGCGTTTCTCGGTAATTTTTAATGTCGCTGGCTTTAATTTTATTATTAAATATTTTTATTTTAATTATTAACTCAGTCTACCATTTAACACATGTTTAATTAATATTTTTTTTATTCATGTAACACATGCATTACTCTTATAAAATTGTGATTTTGAACGTATACTATATAATATTTTTTTTTTTTGAGATGGCGATGATAAGCACCTTTAACCAAAACGGGCGGAGGGGGGAATAAAAAGGCCGCCATGGTTAATTGCGCTGAGCAAGCAGTTAAACTGTGGTCCAGTCAACTGAAAAAGTAAAGGCCCAGAGACAATTCAACAGATAAAGGGCGGTATCATGACACCCACTATGGGTCCTGCTTTCGAGAAAGCCCTAGAAATGAGGTGGCTGAAGTCCTGTAGAATTTATTGCCGAGCAGCAGTTGGTGACCACAAATTCAAGATGAAACCAAGTTGCAAACAGGAATGCTTCGTAAGCCAACAAGGGTACACATCAGCCAGAATTCAAACTAGTTGGATGGTTACTTTACTTATACTCATACAATTTTTTTTTTCATTTTTTTTCAACCATTAATATATTATAAAAAAATAATAATAAATGATAATAAATAATAAATAATAATAATAAATATATATATAAAAAGTTACATATAAGTATTATTATTTAATCTACATTGCAAACTTTAATGTCATGTACTTCTGTTTAAATACATGAAACATCTCTTCATTAAAATCTGAGGATGATTGCAATTTGCCGTAATACACGTTACAATTATACATTTACCATGTCAGACATATCCCACCATTTTTCTTCATTCTCTTCTTCCCCTTTTAAAGCTTTTTGCATTATAACCCTCCATCCCACACAAACAAATGAATAACTTAATGGAGTGGGCAGGTGATCTTCCACCCTTCCCTCCAAAGAAGGCCTCTTCATTCTTCAACACTTCGAAAAGAAACAAAATGGAACAAAAAAGAAAACAAAAAACCTCAGCTATCAACAAGATTAGTAATAGAAGGCGGTCGTATATCCTGGTTCTGAACTTCAAGTTCTATCTGTGTTTGAACTTCCTGCTGCTGCTCAAGGAACCTGCTTATACGCTCCAGCAATTGTGCAGCCTTTCTTTTGCCTCTGTCTGTGCCATTTTGAGCCAAATCCATCAATGGACCCATCACCCCAAGCTCTTGAGCATGTGCTAGATATTGTTGATCTCCAGAACAAAGGTGCACTAAAACGGCAGCTGCATTCTCTTTGTTCCTTGGGGATCCATTTCCAATAACCACTACCAAAACCGGCACTGCCTCTGCAGCACCAATGGCAGCCTTCCCTTCAGGATGGCTAGCCAATATTGCCAATATGGCCAATGCTTCATCCACCATTCCCCCGCCAGGTTCTGTCAGCAGTCTCATCAATGTGGGAATAACACCAGCCCTCACTGCCTTTCCTTTGTTACCCTGGTATATGCACAAATTGAAGAGTGCTGTTGCAGCATCTTTCTTACCCCTTTGGGTACCCTCGCTCAGCAGAGTCACTAGTGGTGGGATGGCTCCCGAAGATCCAATTGTAACCTTATTTTCATCTATGACCGAAAGGCTGAAAAGCGTTGCTGCTGCATTTTCCCGAGCTTCCATGCTCCCCTTCTTGAGCACATGAACTATACCAGGAACTGCTCTAGAAGATATAATACTCCCTTTGTTATTCTCCCAAATGGAAAGATTCAAAAGTGCTGTCACAGCATGCTCTTGAGTTCGGGAGTCAGGTGTGAAGAGCAGACCAACAAGGAGAGGTATTGCACCAGCTTCAGCAATGGCCACACGGTTTTCTGCATTGCGCTTTGCAAGAAGGCGGATCTCACCTGCAGCTGATCTCTGGTCTTCAGGATTTCCAGATGTAAGCTTGCACAGAAGATTTTCTATCTTACTACGCTCAGCTGGTGAGCAGGCAGATGCTGATTTACTAGGCCGGGAACTGCCGGGTCGTTTCGGAGGTTCTAGGCCATTGGCTTCACACCACTGTGCTATGAGGCTTCGCAAGACATAGTTGGGTGTGAGAACAGTACTAGTGAGGGTCTGTTGTGTTTTTGGACAGGTCCCATGCCCTGCTTCCAACCACTTCTCAATACAAGAGCGCTCATAAGTCTGCGGACAAGGAAACATGATATGTTTCAGTCGTAACATGACAGATGTAAGCATGCGAATTCTGCAGCAAGAGTAAAATGTAAAGAGGTGCGAACTGGAAACACCAAATTGCAGTTGTATTACGTATCTATCAGTTGAGAGGAGCGTTATTAGTGAAAGCCTTCAATTTTTATTTTCAAAGTCTGTCCAAATTCAACCCAAGACTTATGTTCCACAGAAACCCATCAATAAATAAAGCAACTGTACATACTGAGACATGTCCAACTTAAGTGAAGCTCTATTGCCTCTAGGTAAGCAACATGAGAAATGAACAAGATATCTTTAAAATATGGTTTCAGGTCATGGTGAATTTTGCTGCAATTTACATTCCAAGCAGACACAGAAGGATAGTGAGGGTCAGAACTACCAATTGGGAGAGACAAGAAAGATGGTGACTAAGTACATCCTATCCGAACTTTTCTGTTAGAGAGCATCTTAGAATGCACATACCTGTCCCGTTGAAACAATTACAGGATCCTTCATCAATTCCAGGGAAATTGGACATCGAAAATCATCAGGGAAAACAAGGGCATGAAGACCCTTTTCGCTTGCTTCTTGTCTACTGCAACTTGAAGAAATGGCTTTTCCTCCCTCATTGTCATCCATGTCTAGATTTTCTGTTTGCACATAATCCTTTATTTTTTTCAATAACCTTGACATCTTCTCAATGCTTGCCCCTGGATCCCCACCACTTGCTGCCACCATCTCATGCAATGCTAGTGACTCTTGTGTAAGATCAGCTATTCCCATCAATTGCAGTTTTTCAGCTAATCTCCTTAGAACAGATGGATCTGTAGCTGCATCACTGTTCTTATTGTAAAGTGATAAGAGATCATCATACAACTCGACATCAAGCGCATCAATCCTTCCTTTGGCTCTACTGAATTGGGCTAGAACAAGCTCAACCTGGAATGATGAAGAGTGTTAAACAAGAACATATAAATGCCAAAGTTATAGAGATTACTAAAATAAATATACAAGTAAACAAATACTGACTCTTAAAAAGAAAGGAAACTTCGATTGAAGCTCATAAGACATACATTTATAAAAGGATGACATCAGAAAAATCAAATATTGAATTTATACCTGTTCTTTAACTTCGTCCGATATGTCAAGTTTATCATAGGAAATTCCACTCAAGGCTTGTTCTAACTGAGCTGTCACCTCGTGGTATTTATTCATAATTTCGTCCCTCTCTAGGGCCTGTAATCAGAATAGTAAAGGTTAAATGATAAAAATTACAAAAGTAATCAGTAGTTATTTTGTTTTCGATGAAAGGTAATTAGGAGTTTTGGCAATTAATGCAACATCTAGTCATGCCATTGAAAGCATGTTTCCACAATTTTACCTTCAAACATATCATGCACATTAGCAATAATTAGAAGTGAGGAATTTAGAAAGGAGTTAAAGATGTAAGGGTTTTTTTCCTGGGATAAAAGAGACAGAGATGCAAGTAGCTAAACCAAGGTAAAAAAGCAAACATAAGAAATGAGAGTGCCTCCTAAGAAACTGCAAGTAACCCAAGGTTCCCATGTAGACAAAAGAAGAACAGGATATGCTCCCACATTCCAAATATAAAGATTACGAACCAGAGCCGGGGCTGGGTTAATATTCAGGTAAAGTCGAACCTAATGCTAAATAATAGCCATTTATACTATAACATTACACACCTATATTTCAAGAATGAATTGTTGTCATCCTCCAATCTGGAACTTACCCATCCCACTAAAGAATTGATGGAGAAAATAAAGGTCAGAAACATCATGATATTTGCTTCTTAAAAGAAATATTAAAATTGGCAGCATGGACAATCTTCTACAAGTTAATTGTTGAAACCTATCTGTAAAGAATATAGGAATCCTTGAAATACGTAGGAGATCTAGGCTATAATAATGTTATTTAAGACTATGTATTAGAAAAAGAGAATTGAAGAGCAGAAGATTTCTTCTGGAAAGTCATACGGATCCGAAAATTGAGTTTTTGCAACTACCCTTTGTAAAAACTAAAAAGTAATTTGCATCAAATGGTTTTTTACTCATATCAAGAATTAACTATTCGTCATTGAATTATATTACAATACGCAACTTCTTGTAGAAGGTTTTTCAAACAATTTACGAATAATTCCCGCAATTTCCCAATCAAATTCTATCAGATGAAATGATACAATAGCAAAGAAATCTGTTTTCAACTTCTGTGTTGCATTATGTATCGCAACTCAGGAACAACCGAACAAGAACACGGCCCCCTCCCTCAAAACCCAACCAAACAGAAAAAAGGGGAAATATCTCATGGATGAGTGAAAAACAACTTTTTGCTTAGCTGAGTGAGTTTTGAAATTTTACCCAAAAGTTCAAAACTACAATTATATAAAAATAAAATATAAAATTAGATTCAGCGTGGCTTGAAAATTATTATTGCCAAAAAGACTTTACTTTGCTTTCCCAATAGCTCTTACAAAGAGCACAACTGAAAGATCAGTCTATTTTCATTCACTTTCCCTCCATTTTCTCTATAACCAGACATATGCGAACAAAAGCAAGAGGAACATATCCAAAATAAAAAAAGTTATAACGAAATTAGCAGGAAAAACAATCTAGAAAGAAGGAGTCACAAATGCAAAGACCATTCAAATAAATCGAATAATACGCACACACCATGTAAATCTTGCTTCCTTCACTCCCGAATCTGAGAAGTTCCTTGGCTGATTCCAAAGCTTCTTTGAAGGAAAGCAAAGCTTTTAAAGTGTCTTCAGGGAACGCCTCTTTGCTGTCTCTAATCTCTTCGAACATTGGGATCAACAGCTTCAACCTTCTGGCCAAATTGCAGTACTGCTTCTTGACCGTGCACCTGTAATCTGAGATCGCAGCTATCTCATTCACCAAGTCAATCGAGCTCTTCGCTATGGCTCCTTTGTCGTCCTCCATGGCTGCTTGAAGTATCAGATCTCACTATACGCACCGTTTAGCTTCACAGAACTGAATACAACCGGCGGATAACGAGATGACGTTGCTCCAAATCTCTGAGTTTTCTGCTAAAATTGGCGGAAATCAGGATTGCTGGTCATACTCGTCGTCAATGGGAGAGAATTATCAGAGAGGGCGTTTTAGAGAAAGAGGGGTGTGAGAAACAAGCGCATAGGCTTCCCTTTTGTTTTCATGGCTCGGCTGACGCTGAGTGAGCTAACCAAGGTTGGGTTGGAAAGTAACTCGAGTTAATGGTGAATCATTAGATCAACGATCATTAGCTGTGCTGACTTGTAAAATATAAACTATAAATAAACTGAAGGGTTGGGACTTGGGGGAGCTGTGTGGGCGTCGGCTTCGGCTTCGGCTAGTACGGCGCTGGAGTCAAGGGTCGGTTAATTCAGTTAAACGAACTTCAGTAATTCGTAACCCAAGCGTCGCTCTCCCAACACTGAGCCACTGACCAAATGTTCCACTGTTACTGTCAATTTTATGTTTTTCTTACCACCTGCCTCCCATAAAAATCATCGATAGCTAGGCCCAAGTTTCTGATGCTTCTTCTAAGTTCTAACCAAAAGAAAGTTTTATTTAAAATATAATTGTTTAATATGGGATACATTTCTTCTTCAAAAGTTCTATCTACAGTCCAAACGTTGAAGGTGTCAAATTTTTATTTTTAATATTAATTAATTATTTTTTATGTTATATATTTTTATAAAAATTTTAAAATTTTTTACTTATACATAAATAATATAAGAAAATTATGAATAAATAATATAAAAAAAATATAAAAATATTTTTAAAAATTCTCATAAAAAATATATAATATAATAATTAATTAATATTAAAAAATAAAAAACTGAAACAAAAATAAAAAAATAAAAGTAAAAAATTAACACCTCCAATCTGATATTACAGCACCATGGAGGATAACGTTAATGGGGCTGTGAAACAATGCTTCCCCATTCTTTTAATATTTTAATAGCTACAACTCACTTCATCAATTATTTCATTTATAATTTAAGGCATTTGTCACTTTACTATCATTGAAAACAGCATAATATATAATATTAGATATTTAATAATAAAATAATATTAAAAAATTATGCAAAAGGTAGCCAGCATGCAACCCTACTTTTAAGTTTAGATGGCTATGTACTTACTTTTTTGTTGCTTTTAAATTTAGATAATGTGTTATATAAGTATGAATGTAGAAATTAGAAAGCAATATCATCTTTTATAAATTTATCTTTAAATTATATGTTATGGAAATATCTGCTATCCATAATTTAAATTCTAGGACGATGTTATCTCATCCATATTATAATAATTATCCGTTACAAATAAAATATAAAAGAATAACAAAAAAAATATAAAAATTATTTTCTTCAAGTGAAACAGTAATTGATGTAGTTGTTCTCTTGTTATTATTTGTAAGTTTAGGTCCTGTGCAGTCAAAAATATTTTTGAGTTCAATTGGACAATTTATATTATCTAAATTTGATTAAATGGTCAAGGTTGTGTTAGATTTTATTTTTAAAAAAATAATATATTTTGATATTTATGCTAAAAAAAATTTTTAAAAATATGAATGAATTCTTATCGTTGAACACAAATTGAATGGTCAGTATTTAATCGAATCTTATAAAGTGACCCTGACTTCATAGATTCTAACCCTTTATTTATAGTTAACCTACCAAAGTTGCCTGTCTAAAAAGACGATGCAATGATATAGGAAAGGCACTTGCTATTTACTTTCGGAGAGCTATCCTTTTCGAAGTAGCTTTTATTTGTTTATTTTAATTTTTATTTAAGTAATAATTTAAAAAAATATTACTATATAGCTACAAATATCTTAACCAGGCCTATAAGAAATGGCAGATAGTGGTGAAAGCAATAGTCGATTGTACACAATAAAGACAATGCATGGATACTTATTAGGAATATCCCGTGGTTACAACTTATGTATGTATTGTACCAAACAATATGCGTAGACCGGACAAATAAATCTGGTACGTTATGACATCATGTAATAGTGATATTAATTACGTCGTGTAATATTTTTTATAAATATTTTATTAAAAAATCATATAACACAATTATATAAACTGTCACACAAATACGATGAAGTATCAAATATTTCCTCCTAAACCTAGACGTTTTCACATCATCAGAAATTAAAACCTGCGATAATCCCATTTTTTGGTTTTTGGTTCCAACGTGAAAAATAAACTATTACAATTCAAGTAACAGTTTTTTAAATTTGATACTCAATTTATTTCAAATTATTCAATTTAATCTTTTTATCTAGTATTCATTATGTTCACTTTTAAAATTTTATACGTGACAGGTTAAAAATATATTTTACAACATTAACTTATATTATTTTTAACTTGTATAATTATGTAAATAAATTAGATAGATACGAGACAGGATGATAAAATTGAATAATTTTTAAAAGATTAAATATCAAATTTTAAATTTTAATATGTTAAATATAAAATTAAAAATTTTTTAATATGTTTAACTATACACTGACTTCATACAATAATTAAGACTCGATAAAGAGTATACTTTGAATATCGCATGACCACGTTATAATTTATATAGAATTTTATTTTTCGTAGAAGTATTATCTATGCTTGGCATTTTTTTCCACCTATGATATGATATTTTATGATAAAAAAGAAAGAGCGGGCAGCTTAATATTCTAAATTTATTTATGCAATTAATATATTATATTTATATTGGAAGAAGTGGAAAATAGCTTTAATTTTTTAGTAGCGTCCGGGATTGTACGACAAGGATGGCCAAGGGTAAGCAACCGTGTAGGGAATAAGCTGATTCAAAAGAAGACAAATTTTGGAGTGTCTTATTTTAAAATGTATAAATTAGATTAATAATAAGACACATATTATCTATTTTGGAGATTCTAGACTCTAGAATAGTTTTTTATTTTATTTTTTTATAATTTATTTTAACAAATAAGTTGAAAAATAAAAAAATAAAGATTTTTTCACTTTTTTTGTTTTCTTGTTTTATTTTTTGAATTATTTCTGAATTATTGTTATAAAATTTTTAAAATTTGTAAACTTATTTTTTAAAATAAAAATTATAAAAAAATTAAAAAACTAAAAATTAAAAACTTACTCCAAAATATTACTACTCAATAGTACAACAGAAAAACCTTAATAACAAATATACATATACATACCTTTTAAGATTAAAATCAAATCTACATAAAATATAGTTATATATATATTTATTATTAGTTTAATTTATACATATTTTATAAATAAGTTTACTTAAAGAATTTTTCTTCAAACAACATATGCAGCTGGCATCAGCGTTCCATGTGTCAACCTATGGTTGGCTCAACTAACCAATTTGCAGGACGGCCAATTTGTGTGGGCCATGCTCTCCGTGTCCCTGCTGTCCTAAAAACTAGAGTCAAACTGAATGGCTTGACCGACCACATTTTGGATGAATCTCCGCCATGCACATACTTGTGTCACGGGTTTTACCCATCGTCGGATACCGACCAGCCTGGCTTAGACGCTGCGTATCTGATATAGTGGCCCCACATGCATGATGCACCTGGTGGCTAAGCGATGGCGGGAGAGTGGTCTACGCAGCTTAGCTGATTCCATGCTCAGCTCGACTCGGCTTTATGTGTTGATCTACAGAGATGAAAGATTAAAGTTGGACTTGGATTAAAAGTTCTTATTATAAAATTTAGAAAAATTTTAAATAACATGTTTTCATTATTTTAAGAACGTTTTTTGACTAAATATTTTCAAAATATTTGAATCATACTCAAATTTAATAGGATTTATTTTGTTCTAAATATCTATTTGAAAATTTTATTAAAATATAAATAAATTTACAGAGTCCAATCAGGATAATATCATTATCCACGGTGGCTGAAAATAAGGATCGTCCGTCCGATAAGACACGCTGTCAGTGTATCAAGAAAAGTCCACGCGACGGAAGTAGGTCCCGTTTGTATAAAATAAAGACAAGGGAGCTGAAGGTGGGGCCTACAAGGGGCAAAAACTGCTGCAGGCAATGATGGAGTGCGATAACCACGGTGGCAGGAGGCGGTGGAGTTGGGAAGGAATGAGGGCCGTGGATATGGGATGATGATGATGGAGGCGCAGGCTCGCAGCGTCGCAGTCGGAGCCAGGTGGGGTCCCAGCAGTGGAACCATTTGGGGGGTGGTGCTGGTGCATGTGACCCGCCGTAAGGACAGCGCAGATACCTCGAACGAGGCCTTGGTGTTTAGCATACGGCTTTTCCTTAAACTATAGGAGTTGCTTGCATCACCGAGGAAGTGAGTTTGGTGCTTTTCTCACCCTCCTGCTCCTGCCCGTGTATACCTTTTGGTAATTTCAGTATCCATCATCTTCCCTATTTTTGCTTGACCCAGGTCCATATCACCTACTATTACTATTCTCTAATTGTCCTTAACCAAACAGATAATTTAGTATGTAGGATGGGGATTTCTAAGCTAGTTAGGAGGAGAGCTTTTATTTATTTTTTAATTTAATTTTTTAATTTTAAGAAATAAATGAAAAGATTTATTTTTATTTATTTTTTGTTTTCTACTCTATTTTTTATTTATTTTAAAATTTTTTGTAATTTTTTAATTCTTTTAAATTATTTCTTAAAATAAGATTTTTAAAAAAATTAAATTTCTTCCCTACTCTAGAATAATGGAGATTCACCAGGTATGATTTATATCACATAATGCAAGTGTGGATGTGAGCGTGAATCTGTTAAAACGTTAATTTGCATAAATTTATCATTTAATATGTTTAATTAAAAAATCAATAATATATATATATATATATAAACAAACTAACAACAAGTAATAAGACTCATAACACACATTAAAGTACTGTTGAAAAACAATTGTTTAAGATTCAAAATCAAGAATTATTAATTTATTATTTCAAACATTTAGGTACAAAAATTATAGTTTAGCATATCAAAAATTACCAATAAGCCACGGTAATGTGACACTGTGCCATCATACAAAAACAGGATCATAATTCAGGCCTTTTCGACCTGGTCCTTTTTCATCATTTCTCCCATGTGGCAGCATCTCCTCCTTCCCCCTCCCTTCTTCACTTTTTTAACTTGACATATAATCCGTTGATTAAGAAAAAAAATTAAAAAATAAACAAAAAAAGACTGGATCCTTACTCACAAAAACAAGAAAATATTGGGCCCTGTTTGTTTTTGTTTTCAAAAACAGTTTTTTTGTTTTTTTGTTCTGTGAAAACAAAAAAACTCGTTTGTGTAACTGTTTTCATCAGTTGTTTTTAAAAACTGTTTTCCGAAAACAGTAACTAGAAAACAAAAAAACAAAAACACTTTTTTTGTGTTTTGGCTTATTTTTGTCATCTGTTTTCTAAAAAACACGAAAAAACACTGATGAAAAATATTTTTTTTCAAACAAGTTTTTTGTTTTTTTGTTCTATAAAACTATTTTTTAGAATTGTTTTCAAAAACTATTCTTAAAAATAATAAAACAAAAACCGTTCCAAACAGCTCCTTGGTGTTGTTTGTTTCTTTTTTTAAAAACAGTTTTTTTTTTTGTTCTGCGAGAACAAAAAAACTTGTTTGGGTAACTGTTTTCATAAGTTATTTATAAAAACTGTTTTCCGAAAATAGTAATTAGAAAACAAAAAAATAAAAATAATTTTTTTATATTTTGACTTATTTTTATTATCTGTTTTTTAAAAAATACGAAAAAATACTGATAAAAAATATTTTTACTCAAATAAATTTTTTATTTTTTTATTTTATAAAATTATTTTCAAAAATTATTTTCAAAAATTATTTTTAAAAACAATATAACAAAAATCATTCCATTCCAAACCGCAATATAAGAAAAGACCACTCTCGTGATTCTTTTCATAATGACTAAAGCACCTTTTAGATAATTCACTCACTACACCTAACCCTTTAAGTTCCCAATTCCTAATCTAATTTCCTCCTCCCTTCCTATTTCCCATACCTCTAGGGCCCTCACTCTCCCGTTGACTTTCGGCCTCCGCTTCTCGTTTCACGGCTCCTGAATTTTTTTAGGTAACTGAATCATATGATCTAGTGTAGGATTGCACGTTCAAATTTTAGTACAAACTAAATAAATTAAAAAAATAATATCTAGATTTGAGAAAATTTTAATATATTAATTCAGTGATTAAACATGTATTTTCTTATTTTAATTATTTGAGTTTAAGTATTGAGATCAATCTTTAGAATAATTTTTTTAAAATATAATAGGTCCACGCTAGATATGTGTTCTTAAAATTTTTCAATGAAATATTTAGTTTTATTTGACAAATAAATTGATTCAAAAATATTTGTAGTGTATAAAAAAAAAAAAAAAAATATATATATATATATATATATATATATAATTTATTTGAATACAAATTGTTTGTGGGAGATGTATCTGCTAAGTGAATAAAAACCACAACTCTTATTTTGCAAGAAAAAAAGTTTCCTGGATTTTGAAAACGTACAAGGACGGAGAGAGTAAGGTGTTTAAGATAGATAATGATTGTCGTGTAGATGACTATGAGCCGCAGCCCAACAGTTTTTCCCCTTAGGCTTTTGTTCATAATAGAATGAAAGAAAGATGGCCCAATAGCCCAGTACTGGGCTTCAAAATGTGGACGCTTAAACTTCATGGCATGCATAGAATCAGTGTGTTTCGAATTTTCACTTTGGGCCTTAAACCATTGGGTTTGAGCTTGGTAATTTCATTTATCAACGTGTCCATGCATAGAAACGAAAACGACAGCAGTATGCAATAAAACGGCATAGCATGGGTTCTTGTAGACTGTAAAGTAATATTATTTATATATCCCTCTATTCTCACATATATTATTTTATTATTATTTATAATTTATTATAATAACTATAATAGGTTATTTTTTAATATATCAATGATTAAAATAATGATGAAAAATTATGTAAAAAAATATGATGTATAAATAACATTATTCGTTCTTGTGAAAGATTTATACTTTCTTAACTTATAATATCGATAGGCAATAACCTAAAGGGGATTGCTATGCTACAGAAGCCTTCCCATGCAGCTTTCTTACAGCATGTTTTTTGTTTTTATCTCCCACTATCCTTTTTTTTTCTTTACTTTTTTTATTTTGTATTGTTTGATTATTTTTTATATCTTGTAGTTTTTTTAAATGTTTTTAGAATTTGTTGAAATTTTTTACTTTTGCTTTGAACAGTATTTTTGGAATAGTAATACTAAAATTTTCTACCGTTCAAAAGAAAAGAACAAAATTTTAAAAAAATTAAAAAATTAGAAGACTTAAAAAATAGCCAAATTATAAAAAAAAAAAAAGAGTGATAAGAAGTAAAAACAAAAAAGTGCTATAAGAAAGTTGCATGAGAAAAATGCTCTAGCATAGCATGAGGCATGACAAAAAGGTAGGGCTATTCAAAACACAAACCAACCCGAAAAAATTGATGGATTGTGTGGGTTTAAATTTTTATATGAGTTGAATTGTGTTGAAATTTTTACTGAATATTGGTTATGTTGGGTTTGAGAGTAAAAATAATAAATTTAACTAATTTAATCCAATCCAACCCAACCCAATTTAATTATTTATTATTATTATTTAAATAAACATTATATAATATGTTATGTATAAAATATATCACATAAAATTAAAATTTATGACTAATATAAGTTTATTTTTTTTAGTTTGTTAATACATATAGTTGAACGAATTCATTAGATAAATTCTGTCAAATGGCCATTTAATTTTTTTTAGTGAAATAATTTATTTATTTTTGCACAAGAAATGATAAATAATTAATTTGCTTTTAAATATTTTTCAATGTTATTATAATTGAAATTTTTATTGTCATATTTATTTTTGTTATTTAAATTTTTATAATATTCTTATTTTAAAAAATTTCAATAAATTTGCCTCAAATCGAAAAATCAACTCCACCCAAATCGAGTTTTCATAGGTTAGGTTGATTGAATCATAGATCTGTGATTTGAGTTAATTTAAATTATAAAATATAAAAAAAAAATTCTTAAGTTAAATTTAAATTGAATTTAAATCTAAATTAACTTAACTCATAAGCACCACTAAAAAGGCATAATAAAAGGAATTGTTATTGGCGTAAAGAGAGGGTTGGTAAATGGTAAATGATGGATGACTTCACATGTCAACGTCTCCTTTCTAAGGATATTTTGGTTTGAATCAGGATGCCTTGTAATTTCTTCAAGCAATGCCTTCCTTATATATATATATAGAATACAACACTCAACGAATAAAGTTGAACTCAATTATTCCACCACCTACAAATTACTGTATTTCATCCTCCCTTCACGCTTCTCGATCCAATTCCAAACAAAACAAATTAAAAATAATAAAGCATTCTTGCATTGAATTGAGGAGTGTTAAGACTTGATTAAATATTGAAGTTTGATTAGGAGTCCGTTCCGTGGGGAGTTTCAATTAAAAGGGAGTCCAGCAAAAGTTAAACTTGGTGGGTTGGACTAGAATATTATGATTCCATTCAAGATTGGACCTGAATATAACTAAATATTTAAAATACTAAGGATACCATTCCAATTTCCATTCAAATTGGGGAAAGACAGACGCGTAGAGAGAGCCTAATTTGAAATATAACTTTAGTTGGATATATGATCCTTGTTGACCTGCTTACTCCTTAATATAATACTTTTTTTTTATTCATAAATATAATCGTTTCCATTCAATAATTTAACATGGACTTTGCAACTAATTAAGTGAATGACACATAGTTTAGCGTGTAGATTTGTATTTGTATTAGAAAGAGACCCATATCATCTACAACAAGTATATATAAAATAATCCCTTCTCATCAAATCTTATAAATTGTCATCACCTTGTTATTTTTCTATTAATGGCAGGGCGTAAGGCAATTATTCTAATTGTGCATGTAGGACGATAGGGTAAAAAAGCTTAATTTTTTACTCTGATTACTATGTATATAGAGCCTTTAATGAAACCTTCATATAAAATCTTTTGTTGTCATTAGTTTGTAAGCTTTCATATACGTTATAATTCAGGTGCTCGGGGAGTATTATATCGATAATCTTATTGTTGAATTTATATCATGTAACATTTTTTTTATTTTTTTAAATTAAAAGCGTCATGTGATAAGCATCGTCTTGTTGCTCTATGGGGGTTGTAGCCCCCCAAAGATTTTAACTGGTTCTATGAGGTGTTGTAGCATTTAAATATAAAAATACTACAATTTATCTTTCTTAAATCAACAAAATTATTTTTAAAGAGGAAAGTCTTTAACTAAAACCTTCTTATCTATTTTGTAATAAAAACATTTTTTTAACTTTATATTATATTAGAATAAGATAATAATAAAAATTTTAAAATCATAAAATAATATTAATAAATTTAAATAAACAAATTACAAAATAAATACCATGTAAAAGTTTAAAACACATTACAGTAACAACACACATAATAAAATAATAGGCTAATCTTATACGCAATCTATCACAGTTGTGTTAGTTTCCTCATTTTTCCAACACTCTGCTTACAAGCAATCATTTATCTTTGGACTGTACACACTTTCCGTTATCAAGCTTTTGAAGGTGTTTGTGGAGGTTGAGAAATATGGGCTTATAATTTTTGACAAGTAAGTACTATATTTTATTTGGGAGATTGAACCTGAAATTCTTGATATTGATGAGTTGTTGAGAAATTATGGCCCAATGGATGTCAAATTATAGTGAATTCCATACTGTTATGATATTTAAAATAAATAGTGTTTTCTTTATGCTTTTATCTTTTTTTATCTTTTTAGTTTTCTATACTTTTTTTTTTTACATATTTAAGTTTTCAATTTTTCACTAAAACTTATCTAGTTCCTTAAATGAAAACTGCCTAGTTTCACCCATGTGACACAATTCCATCGAAGGGAATATGGTATTATGGGAGTATGTAAACTTTCTCCTAACACTGTTAATTCAAGCTGGCCCGACCCTGGCACTTTTGAACCTTAAGAAAAATGTCGTTTTTTATTGGGCTTATATTTGAAAGCCTTAACCCGACCCTATAAGACGTTAGGGCATACTTAAATGGACCTAAAATGACTTAACTAAGAAAATTAACAAAAATGATAAAATACACAAAAATTAATCACAAAAGTTGATAAAAACATGTTTTTAATTATTCAAAACAAATCTATATCAACAAAAATAAATTATCCATAATAAACAACGAGTATACATTAAAAAAATAATAATATAATAAAAGTATCATAACTCAACGTTATAAGTTAAAACATTTATTAAGTATCATCTTTAATAATAATATTTAAATTTATTTTAAATGTTGCACTTGGTCTTTTAGACAATTTTTATATTCACCTATCATCCAAAAAATCTTATAAAAACAAGTTAACTCGATCAGGCCATCTTAAATTTAACATTGCCACTTTCTCCTTTTATACATATATGCATTCCACGCTTTAGGATGGATTTATAAAATATTGTTCATGTAAATTTAACTAAATATTTTACACCTTCGTCACTTGCTTTAGAGAAACGAAGTGATCTTTAGGTTGTTATTTTAATACTTCGGTCCATGCCTTCAACAACCAAAATCAACAAGATACCTAATTTCTCATTCAAATGTAACACAATCTCAACCGTTGGGCAGCTTGAAGCAAGGCAGGTTGATTCAAGAAACTCAACCGGGTAGCACCTGGTTTAGGATGTACTGGATCCTAGCTTTATCCAGGATCTGACCGCTGCCCGAAGTCAGTCTCAGTAGCTGCTCAACACTGACACGGTCAGCTCCAATCTCTCTCTCTCATTTTCGTGCAGGTCCAGGGGCTTGTGATTTCTCTCTCTAGAAGTCCTCTCTCTACCTTACTTTTGTCTCACAACTATAACTTAAATGTGAACTTCATTTATTTATAACATTGGGCAATCGAGGCCACCTTCTCTGGGGAAGGTGGCGCAGGGTAGAGGTGAAGCACCTCTCCGGAACCGGGACCCCGACGACCAACTGCAGAAGAAGGTAGAGAAAGAGCAAAAGGGATGGGTCAGGGACTGAGCTGCAGAGGGAGCCATGAACATGGTCTCTTCACTGCTGTGCAGCATGGGGACCTGGGAAGTGTTAGAACTCTGTTACAGAGAGACCCAACTCTCATGCACCAGACTACTGTCTACGATCGCCATTCTGCTCTTCATATAGCCGCTGCTAATGGCCAGATCGAGGTGGGTTTTCCTTATTTTGCTTGCTATTACATTCAATTTTCGGAGATTTACTTTTGGAATTGGTTATTAATTGGTGGGTCTCTCTTGGATTTTCGCTTTTAGGCCTATAATAGACGTTAATCTTTCCATTTTCTTGGTATTAATTGATGGGTTTTTTGGCTTTTGGGCGAGTTGCAGATTCTGTCTATGCTTTTAGATGGATCTGTTAATCCTGATGTTTTGAATCGTCAAAAGCAGGTAACTCCAGGCTATTCTTCTCTTTTTATCTCAAGTTTTGAAATGAATGTGAGATGTTGCCACGCTTATCCTTAAATGTAATGTAAACGCTTCAGACTCCGCTTATGTTGGCTGCAATGCACGGAAAGATCGCCTGTGTGAAAAAGCTTATTGAAGCTGGAGCTAATGTAGGTGAAATTGGCCTATTATTCATTCTTTAACCATGATGGTATGATATGGCAAACTTATGCGTGTATTCTTAAAAATTCCCAGGTATTGATGTTTGATACGCTTCACGGAAGAACCTGCTTGCACTATGCCGCTTACTATGGTCATTCTTCTTGTCTCAAAGCAATTCTTTCTGCTGCACAATCTAGTCAAGTGGCTGCTTCTTGGTTGGTCCTTTTCTGTTGAAGTATCAATTTGACCTGAATTCATTCAGGTTTTTAGTTTCTGATTGTGCTTTATATTTGGATTTATTTCAGGGGATTTGCTCGGTTTGTGAATATTAGAGATGCTAAGGGAGCAACGCCATTGCACTTGGCAGCCCGTCAAAGACGGCCTGAATGTGTGCATATTCTATTAGGCAATGGAGCTCTCGTCAGTGCTTCAACCGGCGGATATGGGTAATGATCTGCCAAAGTTCTTACGATAATCTTGAATTTAAATTCCATTGTGTTAGTTGGTTTTGTGAATTAATCAATCGCTATTTGCAGCTGTCCTGGTAGCACTCCTCTTCATCTAGCAGCCAGAGGGGGATCTTTGGATTGCATCCGTGAACTGTTGGCATGGGGTGCAGATCGTCTTCAACGTGATGCGTCTGGGTATGGAATAGCTTCTTAATACCATTTCTTATCGTTTAGAAAGTAGATCTCATTGATCGACTGCAACTTATTGTCATATGCAAAGACTTGTCAGCTAAATTTTATGTAGCTTATTAAATCGTGGGTTTATTTCCTTTGTCATTGTAATATTAAAAATTTTAATTGTAAGTCTTTTAGGAATATCTGCAATATGGTAATTCCATTACTTATTTTGATGGGCCCTCTTAGTCCTCGGTCCTATTTTGGCGTTTTCCCACTGCAACTTTTCAACATTAGAAGCAACTCTGCTTTTTTAACGATTTTATCATTCATAAGTATAATAGATTCATAACATTCCACTAGTCGTCTATTTCTCAACTTCAATTCTCAGAAACCTGGAATTTCCTTCATGCTATCTGGTCTGTTTATGCAGGCGGATACCATATGTAGTTGCTCTAAAACACAAACATCGAGCATGTGCAGCTTTGCTAAATCCAACATCTGCTGAGCCTCTTGTCTGGCCTTCACCTTTGAAGTTCATCAGTGAGCTTAATCCGGATGCTAAAGCTTTATTAGAACGGGCCCTGTTGGATGCAAACAGGGAAAGGGAGAAAAACATATTGAAAGGAAGTGCTTACTCTCTTCCATCTCCATCACATTCTGATGACGGGGTAGATGACAGTATCTCTGAGGTAATTTGACGCTCTCTATTTAAGCTTTTCAAGTTTCCTTAGATATGCAATCTAATTCGATCAGAATATTTTCATGAGAATTCAGTAACGTATGGTAGGAAGTTAATAAAAGCTGGATAATTTTGAAATGCGGCAACATTTCAAGTTTTATTCTTTTCTTTTTGAAATTCAACCTTGTTTCTAATCTTGAACAATTTGATCTGTCCTATATGCCGTAACTCATTCAAATTTATTTTTCTGGACTGTGAGTTGGAACTTATCTTGGACAGATGGCTTTAGTCAGTACTTTTAACGCTATTAGTATTAATTCATTGTGATATCTTTACTAATGCAGGCCAGTGAGACGGAATTATGCTGCATCTGCTTTGAGCAGGTATGCACAATTGAAGTCCAGAACTGTGGCCACCAGATGTGTGCACAGTGCACACTAGCCCTCTGTTGCCACAACAAGCCCAATCCTGCTACTGCCTGTCTTACCCCACCTGTTTGTCCATTTTGCCGAAGCTCCATAGCTAGACTGGTGGTTGTGAAGATAGAAAGTCATGATGACACTGATCCAGATGCTGGTGATGTCAGTTCTTCCAAGCTAAGCAAGTCATGGAAATCCAGAAACTTGAACGAGGGTGGGAGCAACAGCTTCAAGGGACTATCCTTTGGAAAGATGGGTGGGCGCAGCTCTGGAAGGATTGCTGCTGAAAATGAGTGGGTGGATAAACAGTAATGCTTGGTGCTTGTGGTGATTAATAATTCCATATGGGCAAGGTAAGGCAACTACCTGCTTAACCCGGCAAGTCTAAATGAAAGTAAAAGCAGAAGAAATGGAGAAGCAAGCGTATCTAAAATCCATCTATTATGTAGTTTTGGGAAATAAGGAAAGTGTGTTAGGAACTAAGTGTGGTTGTGGGGGGCATGTCCTGTTGTAATATTATTACTTGAGAATGAAGAAGCATCGCCTGCATCGATGATTTTGGGCGTCTATAATATACGTCGATTGTGTAAAGTGAGAAATTCTTTTTCTCGAAAGTAGTATTCAAGATTATTTGGTATTGGCTCCATTTGAGGATGTTAGGAGAGTCGCTTGGAAAGACTCAATGGCCACAAGGGTATATAGATTTTGATCTTCTTTCCCACCATATTTTATTTTATTATTGTACGAAGGAGAATGGCCTTGTATAATGTAATGTATAATTACGTTAGTTTTAAACTATCAATTATTGTACCAAAATGAGGAATAATATACGAAAGAGAAAGACATGGCCTGCTGTTGCTTGTCATGTGATCATGTCTCCCTTGGTTGAATAATTTGTGTATTCCCATGGGATCCGTATAACAACACTACTCTGACCAAGTCATATGTCAAGCTCACTTGCCGTATCTCTAGCTGGGGCTCCAGACAAAGCCACATGATCTAGCACATTGTTGACACGTGGAATTAACATTGATCCAATGCCTGTGAATAATAGCCTTAATTGATGCAGGTTCACTAGAACTCAAATCTTGTGTTTGGTACGGGTAGGGGTACCAAGTACCTACCAGGTTTTGGTGGAAAGTGTTTAGCTCCAAACACTGGAAAGTGACGCTTAAGCGAAGTATAGGGGAAAAAGAGCAAAAAAGAGATGGGAAAGAGCCAAAGAGTGAGTCCGTTGAGTGTTGTGCATGCATGGGCAGTAGATGCCTCATCTATATGCCTTTGACTTGTCCTCTGAGGGCTACGTTTCAACTATCAATTGCAGCTCAGAGAAAAAGCTATAAAAAAGAATACAATTTGAGACCAACAGGCCACAGGTCCCAGTGAATATACAACAATATTGTAGGGTTCTAGTCATGTAACGTGTTCTGTGTGACCACGAGGTACTTCAAAGCGGTGGGCAGGGCTTATTGGTGAGATTTTATTTTAAAGTGTTATGCAGTCTTTGTAGTAAAAAATTATTTCCACCTCTTAGTCAAAAGACTAACAAGGAAAAGAAGTAGAAGAAAGAAAAATCTACTCTTTTTCTAAAACTAATATACTTTTTTTCTTTTGTTTTTCTGTGATGGGTATTGACAATGGTAAAAAATTGAGCATGAAAGATCTCTTCTGTGTGCCGACAAGTTGCAAAAATATCTATGGAATGGGTCATATTGGGAAGAAGAGTCATCGGTACATAATGTGGAAATGATTAAGAATATGGTGAGCTTCCAATTTGGATCCAATCAAAGTGGTTGGAGTTGAAAATTCACGTGAATCCGGGGACGTGTCAGGTACGATAAGCAATATTTTAAAAATGGTGCGTTGCGTTGCCTTGACCACATACAGCAAATCAGCAACCATTCTTTCCAATTCAGAAAATTTTCAAAATATCTTTAGCCATCGGAAAATGACGCCTATAAAAGAGGCCCTGGTCCCTGTGACAAATGGACTCATAACCATGGTGGTCACTATAGACGTGGCCAAGAGAAACAATATGTGCCTCGACACATGATATTATTTTATAAAAAAATTATGTGACTTGATCTTAAAAATAATAATATGATACTAATATTACTTGTTCTCCTAACCAAGACCATTGTTCACTCTACTCCTTTCATAATATGAAAAAAAAGTTTAAATAATTTTACTTTACAAAAAATGTATAGATTAAAACCTAATATGATAATATTCATATTATTATAAAAAGAAATTATTTTTAAGTTACTCAATTCATTGTATTTTAAAATGACAAGATTTTATTTTTTTTAATGTTTTACAAATCTTTATTTTAAATCTTTTTGAAGCATTAAAAAATAAAATAAATCTCATAATTATCATTTTGAAAGTGTGTAGTTGAATAAATTTTGTACAAATTATGTTAACTTATACTATTCATTCAAATTTTATATGATGTAGTTTAAGAAAAATAGAGATTAAGATCAAGGACAAATTAAAATTAAAATTAAATTAATCACATATATGACTAATGAATCCTTGAATTGAAGATAGGCATCAGTATGACCCTATCCTAAGACTATTATTGTCATTAATATTGAAACGTTGAGTTGTAATGAGATGACTAATCGCAGACATACTGTTGTATAACTTTGTTTGCTCCAATGGGTGTCTTTAGAATTTCGCAAGTTAGAGGGAACCAAAATAGTTCCATCCCTGCTTCAGATAGCGAAAGAGCTTTCTTCAGATTGGCTACTTTTCTCAAATATATGATATATAAAATATATTAATAGATTAAATTAATTACAAAAATATGTCTAATATAATTGTATTTTGTAATATGAACTTACCTAAGAATATGATTATTGTTGAAAAGTTAGCGTATCTTTGTAAAATGTCGAATAACTTTTTTTTCTTTTGTGCAAAGTTTCATATCGTTCGAGATAGTTGATTAACATTCCTTGCTTTAAAAACTGATTTTGTGAAGAATTAGGCCACTTCGAAATTTAACATAATATCAGTGTAAATATTCAATCAAAAAGACAAGCTTGGATGAAAGATATTTTCATAATACATCACTTGATACGATTGATTAAATGTCAAATATAAAAAACTAAGAGTCAGATGTGCAAACTTGAATCAAAATACTCCCATATTACATCACTCAAAATAATTGATTAAGTACCATATAGGTAAGAGTCATCCTCCCCTCTTTTTCACTCACTGCTTCTCCATTGCTAGGATGTTGTTATCTTTACTGCTGGCTAACTGACAACATAAACTAATGCATCATGTCAGGTGAACAATTATGTCATTTCTTCAAGAGACAGAAAAGAAATCATATCATCTCCTATTCGCAGAACAATCATGTTAGATCTCCCCCACCCACACCACATGATGGGAAAACAAATCATGTCATCTTCTATTCACAGAACAATTAACTTTCTCTAAACAAAATCTTGCAAGTTCATCACGCATCTAAGGTGTTAAACAGATGTTGCCTTTGTTGGATGAGTTTTTCCCTTAGAATTTTTGAGCTTACCATTATCCTTATTTGTGGTGTTAATAATGCAGCTCTTAAAAAATTATAAGAAAATAAAGTTGCACTCTTACTGCTAACTTGAACTTTTGGTGTAATTATAAGAATTTTGATCCAAAACAAAGGGCGCGTATATGTAGGAGATGCCAATCAAGCATAATAGACAGGGGCAGCTTGTCAACACATGCAGGAAAACAGCTCTGCAAGTGAACCAAACCCATTGCCATGTCCTGATTCCCTGAGAGTGATTTCTCTCTCTGTATCTGGACTCATGGACCCAGGGGGAGCAATTCCGCCATTAACGAATAGTGAATTTGGCTCAGAAATGGTTTGAGCCAAAGCAAACTCATCAGGGCCATAAACAGGAAGGCCTTGGTTCCTTCTATTTTCTATAGCAGCTCTTCTTTCCGCAGCAAGAAAATGACCAAGGGATGGAGGATCTTTGTCGTTCTCAGCATCAGGGATACTTTTTGAGCACAGACAGAATAACCATGAACTCGAATAGGACTTGTTGCCCTTCTTGTTCTTCAAGATTTCTGCTTTTACTCCTCTTAAAGATCTTCTAGATAGCTCTAAAATTCTAGACACGCCTATAAGGCTCCCAAGCGTGGTACTCTTATCGTGGAAAAAAGACCAACTAGACTGGATCAAAAAGGCACAATTTAATTTAGTAATCCATGGCATATTCATATATATCTTGCATTCTAGAAACTATTGCTAAATTACAGTAATATCATCATGAAAAATGAAATTTGTTACTTAAGATGGATTATCTTCTGGGTTCACCTCATGAAAGGATGCCTTTAAAGCTTAAACCATCATTTCTTCTTCGTACTCTATGAACTGAATACAGACTAGCCTGAATTCCAGAAATCATGCTTGTCTTTAGCTTCTACGTAAATATAGGAATGATCGTTCTTATTATTTTCATCACAAATATAAATGAAAGATGATGGTTTGAAGCCTTGAAGTGTGCCCTGCCTTCAAAGTCTAGTTGATCATCTTGGAAAATTAAATGGTTATCCAGAAATAATAAAATTAAATGTCATTCTGACAACCTAAATAATAACAGAAGTACAGAACCATGCATTTGCAGGAAATGACAACTTCAAATAGACAAAACTGGAGGTATATTCTAATCGCGTCAGGATGTCACATGACCTCTCTCAGTATTTGCTCGTGGCTATGCAGTCAAGACTCAGGAACATGCAAATTATTTAAGTCTTTTGGTACAGAGGTACAGAGTTATCTGAAGCAAAAAAATTACCTTAAAATTGTTATTACTATTTACTGACCTCTGAGTCTAAATCTGATGAAGAATCTGTAGAAGAAGATGGGGAGGCAGTGAGAAAAGTGTTGAATGATATTTATCCGGCATTATTACGGTTTCCAGCCAACCCAATCCTGGCATTCAGTGGCTGTAAACCGAGAGGCCAGCCCTCAGCCTGACATCAAATCAATCGGAGAAAAAAAGGTTCAGAAACCTCCAACTTTATAGTAGACAAAAGAAGAAGAAAATATCAAAGGAAACAACAAGGTAGTGATCAAACGTAGACCCGCGATCTCAGAAATTATAAGAAGCAAAAACTGACCCACCATTGAAACCTCAGAGAAAAAGAATGAATCCCAAGGAGAACCCATGAGGAAAAATACAAAAATGAACAAGGGTAAGTCAAAAGAATACCTGTTGAGCCATGTTTACCCTGTACTTGTGCTATAATTGTTGATACGATTTCAGCAGAAGGCCATCTCAGATATCAGATACAACTGCAGGAATTGTCATTTCCCCGACCTTTAGTGCTCTCATTGAAACTGAAAGTTTGATGGATCATTGATTGAGCGGTGAAAGAGGTAAATTTATTATCTATATGGAATTGGAGGGTCTGCCCAAGACCTCCACTTTTACACAAGAGACCAAGCAGAAAGGGTTCAAAAAAGAGTAACATAATGAGTGAGAGTTGTTTTTTTTTTGGGTACTGAGAGACTGAGAGTGCTTATATCATGTGCTGGAGCCATTCCATGCTTTTTCTTTGGCTCCTCTTTTGACTCGCAAACGAAGCAGAATTATTTTGTTCGCTATACTAAAGCCTAAAGGTTCATAAATTGTACTTCGAAATGACTTGAATGCCCTTTCTTTGGGTACTGACAGAGACAGAGTGACAGAAAGAAAAAATAGGAAAATTTGCAACCATTTTTTTGTAAATATTTGATTATAGTGCAATTAGAAGCAGGCATATGTGATATAGGTGCAACTGGAAGAACCCCTATGCACATCAAGGAAGAATTGGATTCAAGAGTGAAGACACATTTTTCAATTTCTTTTGAGGGATTTCAGATTCTGGTATGGATGGCATAAGGGAAAAAAAGGAGATGAGGATGTGTGGAGACTGGGAATTGCTCTCAAAGTAGAGAAAATTTGGTACTAATTTAATTAATTAATTTTTGATAATTAAGAAGTTGTGCGCATATAAAAAATAGTGATCGTTAAAAGAATAAAAGGTTATTTGGCATGTATAATTTATTACTTTAGTTTATTAATAATTAATAGAATAAGCTTTTTATTTTCAAAATGTATTAGGGAAAAAAGTAGTTTTACTACTGCATGAATCAGTCATAAAGAGGAGAAAGAGAATCCTAAGATAAGGGAAAATTTTCTTTGAGCTTTTTTAAGAAGTGTGACAATCACAATTCACAAGTGTTCAAAGATGTCCACAGTCACTTTAAAAAGAGCACAGTTGATGCTCGAAGTCCGAGGAACGTTTTGCTAGCTTCCAAGTATAAGGTTAAAAAAAAAAACGAGATTTTTTTAATATTTTATAAAAAGTTTAACCCAAAATGTTCAGTGATTATGTCTATTCAAGATTACATAGTAATAATATGATTAATCATTTTTATTTAATTATAATTATTATTTATTTTAAACTATTATAATATTTTGTTTCTGTTATTTCAAAGTCTCATCTTAATAATTCAAAATAAATGAACAGTTAAGATGATATTAAAAAAATTAATTATTTTGACATTAACAGAACTATGAGTTTCGGGCTGGGTTATTTTGTTTGCCAAGCAAAAAGGGCTTGGATTTTGGAGCCCGCTCATCTGGGCTCGTAGACACAGGCAATGATGTTTAAGTTGAAAACCCATCGTACAGTTTAAGCATGGGCTGTTATTGGGCCTCTGGGTAAACATCTGAAGCAGGCTGGTCAAATTTGGTTCATAAGCTGAGGCACCATTGAACTTCTGGTGCATAAGCCCAGTGGCCCACTACCTCTTCTGACCAAAGAAATAAATAAATAAGGCTACACAATACAACCTCGCTAACCTTGGTTTCTTTTCTTACGGCACCCATTACGGCACCCATTTGTGGCAACTCCATCAGGTAAGCAAAGAAAAGTGGGCCACCAAAGACGGGCCTTACAGCCCAAAAAACTAAATGGATGCCAACAATCAAGCCTCACCAGGCACCACCCATTCAATTCAATATTCCAATACTTAATATGAGTCGATTATACATAAATGCTTCTACTCTACTTTACTTTACTATCTCTAATGATCTGAATCAATTTTCATCAATTTAAATTATATAATTATGATATTTTATGAGAATGTAAATATTACTTTGGTACAAAATATTATAAAAGAGGAACAATATAATCGTGCCTCTAATGAATTACGTACACAAGTTTAACAAATCTTTTTTAACTTTTAAAGTAGCTAACGAGGTCTTAACTCATGTAAGGGAAATGGTTATTTCCAGCCTACACCCAGATACAAACGTTGTGGGTCAGAAGGAAATCTCTCTAATACTTTTGTAATTTTGAAAAAGTGAATATTAACAGTTGTATATTAAATGTTGTAAAATGGAAAAATACCATGGAGATTCACTTGCATGGAGCAGCATATAGATGTATATATTTTATTATCATATGAATATATGATTAATAAATAATAATAACAATAATAATCTCTTGAAACTTATAGCATATGATTGGGAGTTGGGACATTGACAAGAATAGTAACGCATGCATGGTACAATTTTTGGATGGGGAAAGAACAAAGAAGAGAAGAGAAGAGAATGTAATGGATCCGATAGAAGAAGGGACGAGGGTTGTCTTGAAGTGAGTGATAGCAGTTTTAAATTACAGTTTCATAGTGCCTGTCATCAAAGGGAATATCCCACAGGACAACATGGGTTTGCGCACTCGCCTGCTAATAATAACGAGGCATTCAGATAGACAGAGAGAAAGAGAAAGAGAAAGAGAAAGAGAAAGAGAAAGAGGATGTTTGCTTCCATTCCCTTTCGCCAAAGTCAAATGCTATACCCCCCCATTCCATTTTCACTCATCATATTCCTGATTTGTTATGAATTCACCATCAAAGTGGTCAATGCAAAAGCAGCAGAATAGAATCCCAAGTCTCTTCTCTAAGAAACAATCACAACATCCAAATTAAGCTTCCTGTTGATTAAAACGACAACTAGCTAGGAATCCTATAACATTAATATATAACTTTCATATCACATTGTACTTCTGCTTTGGTTTTTCAAAAAGGATGCTCATTTAGATCTGGGTCTAGTTTCAAATCTTCATCATCATCCTCACCTCATCTAAAGAATAACAGAAACAAATAGATTATTAAGTTATAGCCATGTATATTAACTAGAGAGCTGAGAGAAGAGAACTACATTTCTGAGGATGTCATATTAAAAAGGAAATTTCTACAACGACCCATGTAGGTAAAATATATAATCAAGAAAAAGAGTCACATTACATGGTTCTCACTAATTGAGTAGTGTCATTAATTCCCTTGTTTGACTTTCTTAATCTTACCACCAAGATCTATCACAAGCGGTGTGGCAAACAAAGCTTCAATCTCTTTGGACAGATCAAGTAGATACCCTGGACGAGAAGCTTTTCGCTTCGTCGATGGAGTTGATTTTGGCTTTCTGGGTGCAGTTGGGCATTGCAGGATCTCCGAGATTTTGCTAGCAGCTGATGTTGGGGTCTTGAACCCGCCATTTTCATCGTCTTTCTCACTCTCTTTGGCGCCCTCGTACGACGGAATTTTGATCTTCAAAGGACCAGGCACCTTTGAAACATCATCTTTATCTTCTTCTTGCACTTTCTGTTTCGTACTAATTACCTCGTCATCTTCTGGGGGCAGACTTTGGCACTCTTCATCATCGTGGAATTCCAATACTGGTCTTACCAAAAAGAATTCCTTGTCGTTGTTCAGATCTTTCTCAGAGAGAACTACTTGAGAATTCGACACACCCATCAAGCAAAACGACTTGAATTCCGATAACATTTAAGAATTAACAAACTAGAATTGAATTGGACAGAATCCAGAGCAAATAGACAAAAGAATTAAAGAAAAGATCATCAGGGAATGAAAGAAGGAATTAACCCAAAGGTAAATTAATTATAGAGGTAGAATGAGAAGGGTAGAAGGGATAAGAGAGAAAAAGATGCATGGTAGATGAAATTGGTTGTACCTAGGAACATAAATAAATCACCGTTCCTTTATTTTAAGGGATTTTCTCAACTTGCTTGGATTTTAGCTCTGTAGGCGTTCTTCATGTGTGTGTGAGGTGAGGCTATGACTTACGAGAGAGAGAGAGAAAGAGAAGGTGAAGAGGGTTTGAAACCCACTTGGGCGAAGGATCCAATGCAAACAAATACCTTACACCATTCTCTCTTTCTCTCACTATAAGATAGGAGGGGGATGGGACTTTTTCTCAACGAGTCAGCCATTAACTAACTATAAAATCTCGTTTAAGCAATCGCTTTCTTCTCTTTTTCCTGATTTTCTTGGAATTTTGATGCATCTATGCACGTGGTTTACTACAGGAAAACCCATCTGATGTTAACGTGCATGCTAGCTACTTTTCGCCACCTCAATATTCGTGATCTTCTCTGCAATTTCTCGCGATATAATAAACCCTTAATAGTAACTGATATTCTTGTTTGTTTCGCGGGAAAATATATATATATAACATCTGTCCATTCCTTTTCACCGCCGAGAAAAGTGAACCTTTTCCAATAACTTTTTACTTTGCTTTGCCGGCTCGCCAAAAGGCATTCATTTGCCTCATCCAAATGTTTCCCTCTATTTTAATGGATTCATCAAGTGTCGCTATGGCCTGATTTAAACTGTTCGGAGAAAAAGTAACTCATGTCCCCAACAATATAATTGCACTTATTCACACTTAGATTTCATTGTGTTTGGGACAATAATCCTACTAATTTAAACAATTGACTTGGTAATTCACTAAATGTGATATAATAGTAAAAATCTTGAGTTAAAAAAACATTCTTGAGTGTTTTTTTTTTTAATAAATTAAGCAACAATCATACATAGAGAAAGGCAAAGAAGTGTAATTAATAATGATAAATTTGAATTTGGTAACAAAAGAAATAATAAAGTATGGTAAATGGACAAATGGAAGCGTTTAAGAGATATATGAATAATTAACTTTTTAATCATTTTTCAAAATTTTAAAAAATAAAATAAGATGGTCAACAATGACATCAAACTGCATCAAATAAGATAATATATATGAATTCATGATGAAACAGTAATAAGTGGTCAATCCATAGCTATTCTTTATTGTTAAATAATATATAAGTAAACTAAAGAGTAAAGGCTAAAGTGGAATCCCATGGTTTCAAAAACTAAGGCTGATTTGTCTGTATTGTTTTAAATGGATCCTAATGCCGGCCATTTTCTGATGTTGTTGATAATTGGGCAGGCAGGTACCACAGGTCTTGCTTCGACTTAGGATTCCCAAAGTTGAATAATATCCACTATTTATGAACCATCCAAAGCAACTTAAGAGATTAGGTATGTTTCCTTCTTTTAGGGTAACAACTTATAAAGAGATTAATTAGTTGTTGTTGAATTTTGTATTTTAGCAATTTATCGTCTCCTGAGATGTTGAAGTTACAAAATGAATGTGGAGAAAGTGTAGGACCCAACTGGATTGCTTGGATTTCACCACATCGATCAAAGTCACCTATTCATTTGAAGGACCACTTCTATAGATATATTACTTATTTACGTTTCACTTTTCCTTCAAGTAATTTGCTACCATAGTACCTAAGCTTCTATAGCCTAATCCTTTTCTTCCCTTTCAAACCACTTCTTCCTCCATAATCCATTTTTCATAACCAACTTAAGAAAATAAATATTCAAAGTTACGAGTCTAAATTTTGATTAGAATTAAATTAAAAAATAGGAGAGAAAGCCTAATTAGCCCAAATTTTATATTTATGCCATAATTGAGGTGATTAATAACATGCAAACAAGTACAAGACAAAAGAGTATAGAAATAGTACGAGACCAAGTGGAATTTGAATGCCATCATGTTGCATTACAAGATGATAGGATATGAACAGCTACGATTTTATACATATTTTCATATTTGTTTTAAAAATATTTTTTAAAACTGTGGTTGTCCAATCACGCGTCACAATTTGACCAAAAGGACTAGTCATGGAGCAACATGACCGGATCTATTATGGACCAGGTGGCATATTTTCTTGTATAATCATATTATGTGGAGATTATAGTGCAATTAATATATGAATATATAACCTAGAAAGAATTAGAAAGGCATGATAAAGTGGGGTAGAAATCCAAGTGTAAAAGTAAAGACTAAAGTAAACACAACACACACTCTCATGGGACATAATTGCATCCCATGCTCATGCTTAATCATTCTGCTTCCCATCTCTGATCATCATGTCCCCATCCCTAACAATCATCTCTTCCTCCAAATTTCAATCTTCCCTCTTCCCTTCCCTTCTTTTTTTAATACGATTTCAAGTTTTGTTATTTGTGGGCCAGGATGCTGTCTCCGAATCAAAGCCCAAATACTGTATGATCCACTGGGTCAAAAAATTTGGGCCCATTAAGGGACGGTACTTAATTTGGGCCACGTGAACAGGGAAGTAATGGCTTAGAAAGAAGTGGGGGTAGAATTGGAACATTGAAGTTTGACCGCGCGTTTGAAAACAAGCTGGATCCACGGAGCCACAGATCGAAAGACACGCGTCAGGAGCAACATCAATCTCGTTTGAATTATCGGACGTTGCTGATACGATACAGGTATGTCGTGGACGTGAATGCTTGAAGGCTTTCGTTTTATAAACCCAAATCCATTGAAGGCGAGCTTTCATTTGGGCGTGCATTCCGTCTCATCTATCAGTTTTTCCAATCTAGCTGAGATCGGAGAATCCTCTCTCATATTCACGCCATTTCTAGGGACTCTTCAGGTGAATTTCTCTTGTCTTCTGCGTTCATCGTTTACCTCGATCATTTGTGAATTCCTTTTACTTTTCAAATTTTGGTTTCTTGCTTCTGAAACGTAAACATCATTGTTTGGATTCATTGTCATTTCCAATTTCCATGCCATTACATGTCCGATTGTTCTCGCAGCATTGCAATCCTAGATATGAGAATTGTCATGCATTTGGAAATGGTTCTGATATTAATGAATAGTATATGATGTTGGTCGATCTATCGTATCATGTTTCCGCGCGTTATTGCTAACGCAGTAATGCCGCATATGTTTGAATTGTTTGGAAGATTATATTCTTAACGAAACTTACATATTCACGGAATTTATAACCTCTAAGCGGTAGGAATTGGAATCAGAACAACTGTACATTGTTTCCGTATGTCTTATTAAGCAAGCTCGTGTATTTGATTAATTTTTCCAATTACAAACATGATGGGAGGTGTTGATAATATCTATATATACTTCTGAAGATGTTTGGAAGAAAAGATATCTTGTTGTATGCCAAACATACCAGGGCAGTACATTTGCAAGGATTTTGTTGCTTCTGGAGATGTTTCCCCTATTCTATAAATCTATTTTCCTTTGTCTAAAAGGATGGCTATTTTTGGGTCAGTAATATAAACAATTAAGCTTTACCGTTCTCCTCTGGAGTCAATCATTTTTTTAATCTTTATGAGTTTTAGATATTGCTTCTCTATTGAAAACAACAAAGATATAAGGTCTTGATCTACCGTCAATCTGGAGTGTCTATTGTCATTTTATCACAAATATGCTACAATCCCGGAAAATAGAATAAGATCAGGCTATGGTCGATTTCAAATGTCCAAGCATTTCATGCCTTTCTTTTCTTTAAATTGTTTGTATCTATGACATTTTGGTCCCAATGTTCTGAGCGAAATTGCATACTTTGTCCAGCTCGTGACAGAAAATGGCAGACACTGAGGATATTCAACCACTCGTCTGCGATAATGGGACAGGAATGGTTAAGGTACAATACTGGGATGATTTTATTTTCAAAACTCGTTAGCAGAAGTGAATGCCTATTTTCTCGTGCTTGCTATCATTGGCACAATTGATAATGGTATCATTCGATTTCAACTAATTTACTGTGACTCTACTACATTGCTACTTTTAGGCTGGATTCGCTGGAGATGATGCTCCAAGGGCCGTGTTCCCTAGCATTGTTGGTCGTCCACGTCACACTGGTGTGATGGTTGGCATGGGCCAGAAAGATGCATATGTTGGGGATGAAGCGCAGTCCAAGCGTGGTATATTAACTCTGAAATATCCCATTGAGCATGGTATTGTGAGTAACTGGGATGACATGGAGAAGATCTGGCATCACACCTTCTACAATGAACTCCGTGTGGCCCCAGAGGAGCACCCAGTTCTACTCACTGAAGCACCTCTCAACCCAAAGGCTAACCGTGAGAAAATGACACAAATTATGTTTGAGACCTTCAACACACCTGCTATGTATGTTGCCATCCAGGCTGTTCTATCATTGTATGCCAGTGGCCGTACAACTGGTTAGTCATTTTTTGATTTAAGGAAAATATTCTGTTGCAATTAGGCTACATTTTAATAATGTTGACCTACCTCATATATGAAGATGTATAAAAATTTTGACAATGCTCTTAAGGGTTCAATTTGCTCGTGAAATAGATATTCTATGTCAAGTCTAGCCAGGTTCAAGGGGAAAAGGTAACAGAAAGGGTATTTTTAAGAACTCCAAATCTGAAATCTGTTGGTTTTTTCTCTTTATGACAAATTTATGCTTCAATTGTGATTGAAACCTCCATATCTTTTTGAACAAGAAGTAATTGAGCAGATCTGTCTGAAGTTGTCTAATTCGGCTGGTTTCCTTTGTGCTTTTTGTATACTGATTTGTGCAGGTATTGTTCTGGACTCTGGAGATGGTGTCAGCCATACTGTCCCCATTTATGAGGGGTATGCCCTCCCACATGCCATCCTCCGTCTTGACTTAGCAGGGCGTGACCTCACTGATGCCTTGATGAAAATCCTCACTGAGCGTGGTTATTCCTTCACTACCACAGCCGAGCGTGAAATTGTAAGGGATGTGAAGGAAAAGCTGGCTTATATTGCCCTTGACTATGAGCAAGAGCTTGAAACTGCAAAAACAAGCTCTGCTGTTGAGAAGAGCTATGAGTTGCCTGATGGACAGGTCATCACCATTGGCGCTGAGCGTTTCCGATGTCCAGAAGTCCTCTTCCAGCCATCCATGATTGGAATGGAAGCTGCAGGCATTCATGAGACCACGTACAATTCTATTATGAAGTGTGATGTTGATATCAGGAAGGACTTGTATGGAAACATTGTCCTTAGTGGTGGATCGACCATGTTCCCTGGTATTGCTGACAGAATGAGCAAGGAAATCACTGCTTTGGCCCCAAGCAGCATGAAGATCAAGGTGGTTGCTCCACCAGAGAGAAAGTACAGTGTCTGGATTGGTGGCTCCATCTTGGCTTCTCTCAGCACCTTTCAACAGGTACGTGTTCATTTAATGATGCCAATGACCCTAGTAATGTGTTTTATGAGACGAATGAATCAATATATGTAATGCATTTTGCACTTCATGACAATTGCATGGCTAAGTGATCGTGCATGTGCTAATCTTCAGTTTATTATGGGGTCCTTTTAAAAAGTAGGTTTTCTTTTCTTTTCTGTTCTAGTTCTGACTCACTGGCCTAAATCTCTCACTGAATTGGATCTATAGCTAGTTGCATAAATTATTGTATTATATGCTTGTTGGAACCTCCCCTTAATGGAATTGTAGTTCAAAAGACACTTGAAATTTTAAAAGGATTGATAAACAGGCAATTGCATCATCCTCAAGCATTTAAGCACACCCTAGAGTGATGCGTTGATATTACAGGATTGCTGATAGTAGGTAACTTACATTTGAAATGCAGATGTGGATTGCAAAGGCAGAGTACGATGAGTCTGGTCCTTCAATTGTGCACAGGAAATGCTTTTAAGTTCCTGCAGGGTGGCTTGTTGGACTATGGCGTTCACATTTTGCAAGGATTAACGGTTTCTCTTAAAAGCAAATTTACTGTGTTTTTGAAACGGTGAAGTGAGAGAGAAAGTGGAGTCGGTGGCTGAGTTAATTCTTTCATTTTTATTTATTTTTTTGTTTTACCATTGTCAATTCTTGAACAGTTGATATTCATTCAATGTTAAGTCAATGTCGTCCCATTTATTTAATATTACTTACTAATTAATACTCAGTGGGATCACTAAATCATCAATAATTTCAACATTGATTTCAAGAATATGTGCTTTCTAAGATTCTCAACGACTACTTTGAATTCTTTTGTGCTATATTATCCTTGGTAACCTATGCAAGTTGGTCGGTAAATGGTAAGGTTCATCTATAATTAATTTCAACATTGATTAGAGTTTCTCTTTTTAAGACAGCTTATCCGCACTATCCTCGTTAGGCCCAAAAAAATATTCAGTATTCTTCTAAACAATGAACCGTCGAAGCAAAAGACATTAGTGTATGGCATTTTTATAGGAAATTACATTGATTGATATACTTAAGAATTAGTATAGCTTACGCCCGAGCTCCTTCTAATTTTAAATTTTATAAAATGAATATTGAGATTTGTAAAACTTGTGCTCAAATTCTCTGGTTGATTTTTTTCCCCAAAAGTTATAGTATATTTGATACAAAGGAAATTTCATTATGTTTTTATTTCATAAACTATAAAATATGGTTAATGTGATTCACAATTAACCATACTATAAAATTAATTTTGTCATTTGATAACCAAATTAATTAGAATAAATTATTTATTAGTATTTTCAAAAATTCATTTTTAAGATAATATTATATGAAATTTTATTTTTAATATGAAAATAAATATTATAAAGCTTTAAAAATAATTTTTTAAACATCAAAATATTCTTTAATGGATTTTTAATAGTAAAAAATCTTTCAAAAATCTTTTTAATTATTTTTAAAATTATATCTAAATATATTTATATATATATTTATTTTTTTCATAAAAGATAAAAAGAAATGGCATATGACGTGTTTAAGATGAGTGGTGCAGTTGAGTTTCGGAGGAGGATCGTGGGCCCAGCACGCATTTCAACCCTTTGGCCCTTGAAGTCAAAAGGCAAGGGCTGCGTATTTTAAATGTGACACACGATTTTTCATTATTTATACATTAAAAAATTTACCCCTCTCTTATATTTTTAATATTACTGATTAATTTAATATAAAATAATTATAATTATAAATTAAAAATTATATAAAAAATAATATGCAAATAACATGGTTCATTTTCCACTTATGTAATGGCAACTCAGCCACCACTTTCCATCGTTGACTTTGGAAATTTTCGTTTGCAAGATTTGCATGCCTTTTAGGCTGTCTTCTCGCGTATGGATCAAGTTGGAAGGGTGCATTCAGAATTCTTTCAGAGAAAACGTGAAAAAAAAAAGTATTTCTAGATATGTGAAAATCAAAATTTTTCTTTTAACTCGTCATCATTTAATACATATTATATAATTAAAATTTAGTTAAATACCTAAAAGTTTAGTTATATAATACATATTAAAATTTAGTTATATAATACATATTATATATTATCCAAATCTTATCTTGTCATTACCAAGGCAAAAACCTAAAAGTTTTATATAAATTTGTAAGGAGATTTAATTTATAAAAATATAAAAATATATATAATAAAAAATATAATAATTAATAATTCACTTAATTAATTAATAGAGAATTGTTAATTAATAGAACTACGAGAACTAATTTACTCTTCACTTCTCTCTTCAAATATTCTTTCATATCAACTCTCGTTATCTTATTATTATAGAATATTAAGGTGTGAATTCTTTTTCAATAAATTTCTTTTTTGAAAACCCCACCCTTCATTCTTTATGATACAAATTCAAAAAGAGGGAAAAAAAAACAGCATATATGACGAAATACCGTCGTTTTATCTGCGGGTCCTATTTAAACTATCTTATACTTTGGTTCTTAAGGATATTTTATTTAAGTCCTTAAATGAATTGATGAAATGAGCCGAAAACGTTTGTAAAAGATTTTATTTGTGTTGTTAAAATAATCCCACAAGGGGAGGACAAGATTAGGCAGTAACTCTCCAAAGATTTAAAAATTTTAATATAATATAATATAATATTTGTTATATAAAAGCATTATAATTTAATTCTCTAATAAAAATTGTTTAGTTGTTTTTTAACTTTTTAATGAGAACTGTCTGACCCCATTTTTTCAACTTAAATTATTGAGGTCAATTAAACAAATATAGAATTCTGAAAAAAATGGTCTAAATAACGCACTTTCTATAGTGAGGTTGATTGGCCGATGCCAGGAACTGTTTCGAAGTGTCTTTCCAGTTTCCACCGTCGTTGGAAGCCGAATTTCCAAGCAAGGCAATTCCAATTTCCACCACGTCACATACAACGCCCCACCGATTAGAGTCAGTGCAAAAGTCAAGCCTTCCACTTTGTTCGCAGAAAATCCAACTCAATGCTGAAAATTCCCTTCCTAACCGCACTGATCCTGTCCCACTTCTTCGCTGGGCGAGGCTAATCCTTAAAAAATGGAACTTTTGAAGCCTTCACATCCTCCTCAGCATGTAGCCACCGGAGACGCCTTTTATGGCTTCTCACAGCCGATGAGTTTACCCTTTGACGTGCACGGGGTGGGTACCTCTAACGTACCCGACGCTATGGCAGAATGTGTTGAAACGGTCCACGTAGCTGTTGGAAAATCGGTGGACAAAGCCGTGAATTTGCTTCAATGGACTTTCAGCCGGTTTAGGAACGCACAAATATGCATACTTCATGTCCATCAACCTTCTTCTTTGATCCCCACTCTGTGTAAGTCTGAGGACCCAACCCTTCTGTTTACCTGCGTGTCCGTTAGGAACTTTCCCAAATTGCAGACTATGATTGAATGTTTAGAGTGTGTGCTTTTTGTTTTGTAAAATTACATTTATATAAAATTTGGGAACGGGCAATTCTTTCCTGTAGCAAATTAGCTCGTTTTGCTCAATTTTATCTTGAAAGTAAGGTTTAAAATCAAAATTTAGTTTTTCATTTTTGCTAATTTTCCACCCTACCCGATGAATTAATTTCGATATCTTGAGCAGTAGGAAAGTTGCCAGCAACCCAAGCAAATCCCGAAGTGGTGTCTGCTTTTAGAAGAGAGGAAAGAGAACAGACCATGAGGCTTTTGGAAAATTACTTCAGAACTTGCCGTGCAGCTAAGGTATCCATATCTTGGCGTATCTGTATTCACTGTGATTAAGAAAGTTTACAACTTTTTGTGGTTCTGATTCCTGCTTCTTCATCCGCATTGTGATCGCTTGTGTTAATATTTTAGTTGATTTTTCAGCTTTTTCGTCAGTGCTTTTCCAGTCATGGCTTATCAGGCTTCTTGGTTGTTTTGTCGAGTTTTCATTATTTGTGTACAAATAGTTGAGTTTTAATTATTTTTTTAGTTTGTTTTCCTTCGTTTTCTTCCCGTACTGCATCAGATCTATTGAGTGCGATAATAAAATCCTCAAGGTAATTTCTGCTTGTTAATGTTTATAACGAGAGAAGTTTCTCAGCTGATATATATGGTGAAATCTCATTTATATGGTTCAATTTCTGTACAAAAATTTGTGTGTTTTTGTTGTTGTTATTTTTTTTTAATTGAAAATTAGTTAGTAAAGATGTCAGTAAAGGAATTCCGTGTACGTTATGGTAAATATACTCCTTATTTTTTGAGCTCCTGCTGTTAATGTGTTGCTGTAGTCCCATATACTCCTTATTCTTATATTTTTAAGTGTTTCAAAATTGCATGCAATCAGATTCACATTTCCTAAAATCACATATTCTGACACACCTAAGAGTGGCTTCAGGGTAGAAAACGTGATTTCTGGGCAATGCAATGCGTTCCAAACGCTAGAAATCTTGTTTTGGAGGGAAAATGGACTTGATACTGCATTTTGCTAGACCATTTAAATCATGTTGTCTTCTGCTGATTATCATAATGTTTCAATGCCTTCTGCTTCCGGAATATGTGAATATTATAGTTGAAATTTATTTATATTCAATATTTTTTTTCATTTTAGAGAACATGCAATTTGTGTAGCACATCTGTTATTAATGATCTTTTTTAAAGTAACTTCTTTGCAGGTTAAGGCAAACTGTGTCATAGCTGAAGCTGACCAAGTCCAGAAAGGGATTGTTGATTTAATTACCAGGCATAATATTAGGAAGCTTGTTATAGGAACAGTACCAGAAAAGTAAGTAATGCATTGGTCATAGATTCTTTTTTTCTTTTGGTTGGGGGGAGGGGGTTCCTTCTGTCTGTTTAGTTATACCTTGTCATCACGAGTTACCATGTTACTGAGTGAATTTGTATGTAAGTAAACACAATCATGCCTGTATAATACAGCTTTGTTAGTTTGCATTGAACTTGGACTATTTGCTTCTTTGTTCCATTTAAGTGGACAGGTTACAATGGATTGGGTGATTCTGATTTTATTCTCTATATATCTAATTATTTTTTATCCCTATGTCTATCTTTTCTGTAGAGAGTGACAAATCTGGTCATGTCTCCCTCTGATAACTTGAAGCATAATGATTTAAAGTCATCCCCCCGCCCCCCCTTTTACCTTCATCAAAGTTATGGATAAATCTATCCTCTTATAAAATCATAATGAAAAAATGCAGTTGCATGAAGGTGAAAAGGAGTTCCAGTAAAGCAAATTATGCTGCCAAGAATGCTCCTTCATTCTGTGAAATATGGTTTATCCACAAAGGTAAACACATATGGACAAGAGAAGCTTCTGAGAAATCTTGCTCTTTGTCTTCACATGCTCAACCTGAGATTGCTGCCTCAGACTGCTTGAGATCTAGATCGTTTCAATATGGTAAGAATGAATTTTTCCAATCAGAGTGTCTTCATTCAAATTCTGCTAGAACTACAATCTGTACTGGAGTTGGTAGTTGGGTTCAGGGTGAAATGCTTGAAACAGATGCAACTTTTTCATCCAAATCGTCCAGTTGTACCAGTCATTGTTCCCCCCAAAGTTCTGCTGGGGAGTATGTAGAGACCTATTCGGAGGTTGAGGAGGAAAGAGTTCATAGTCAACTTACTGAAGCCCAAATAGAAGTTGAGGCAGCAAAAGATGAGGCTTTTGCAGAGCTATTAAAAAGCAGAAGGTTGGAAACAGAAGCCATGGAGGCCATAAGAAAGGTAAGCATAACCTAATCTATGTTCATCATTCTGGCCAACTGAATTGTTGCTTGCTATGAAGCATCATGTATACTTTTTTATGTATTTAAGAAACTTTGACTAAGTATTAAAGCAATTGAGGGAAGTGATAACAGAATACTGAGATTCTGTGGGAAGATTTCTAAAACTTAACATGTTCTGGTCTGAATTACAGAACAGACCTGGAAAGCAAAGTGGGGTAGTGACAAATGAAAAATATTGAATGTATAGTATAATTAATTTCTGAATCTCATGACTTTTGTTCCAAACTTATATATACATTCTTTCTTCCAGGTCAATATGCTTGAATCTGCCCATGCATCTGAAGTAAAGCTAAGAAAGGAAGCAGAGAATGCACTGAAAGCCACAATACAGGAACAACAAAAGATCTTGGGTGAGAGTGAAGAAGTTGCTAGTGTGCTACAGAGGACCATGAGAAATATTGCCCTTCTGGATAGTCGTGCACAGGAAGCAAACCGTAGGCGAGATGAAGCTGCAGATGAACTATTACTAATTCAAGCATCCATCTCAACCCTGTGGCACGAAAAGCAGCAGATCAGGCGACAAAAAGTAGAAGCCCTACACTGGCTTGAGCGGTGGAAAAGTCGTGGACAAGTTGGAGCTGCGCACTGCCATGGGGTCGTTGGGTTTGCTGAAGAATTACCTGAGTTAGCAGAATTTTCATTGTCAGATCTTCAAAATGCTACATGCAATTTTTCTGAGAGCTTCAAAATTGCGCAGGGAGGATATGGTTGTATTTATAAGGGGGAAATGTTGGGTAGAACTGTTGCTATAAGGAAGCTCCATCCACATAACATGCAGGGACCGGCTCAGTTTCATCAAGAGGTCAGTTGCTGGTAACAGTTTTTCTTCTTTTGAAATTAGTTATCTTGAATGCTTTAGGGCTTGATAGGATCAGAGGTGGAAACAGTGAGTCTGGGTTTTTGATTTTGTCCAATACATGGGTTACACAACAGGGATAAGTACAACCACTACTCAACTTCTAAAGATTCTTTTTAAGGTAATCACGCTAGGAACCATGTTAGCTTGTCTTACAACCGCTTAAGAAGCAGTAGATGCACTCTGCAAAAGTATAGCCTTGGAGTAACTTTGGATGCTATAGCTTAAAGCACCATCAAGTTTGGTATAAAAACTTGAGGCAGAGATGGACTTTCAAAAGCTATTAACACAGCCCTAAATTTTTTTGTTCCAGTTATAGCTCTAAACCACACTTTGTTTTCAGTGGTTTTCCCTATAAGATGTCAAGTTGTCAACTGCCTCTTTGGACAAGATTTTTACAATTTTCCAGTGATAGGTGGTGTGGCACTAAGGAGCAAACATAAGCAGTGTTAAAACACTAAAGATGAATAAGGGATTCCTTTAAATATTTATTCCAAATTGCAGGGAATCATTAATAAATGGGAACAAAACACTGATAAGAGGATGCCACAGCCTTTTCTTTTCCTTTTATCTTGGATGTGGGGGTTTGCCATATGTGGATAACAAGTCTATTCAATTGGATAATGTTTCCAAAACTGGTGTTTGGAATAGGGGTTTAGCAATAGACATGGATGCTGTAAACGGTAAAGAATGCATTTTTGGCTTCCTATGTAGTTCTGGCCCATAATTTCCCCCAATGTGCAAACTTGTTGATGTTGTCAGTTTAAGATGTTGATTTTTTTCTTACCTTTGGCTAGACTGTCTAGCATATGTTTTGTTTCTTTATCCAACTAATGTTTATTCTTGTGTGCCCAGGTTCAAGTTCTTGGTAGTCTCCAGCACCCTCATCTGTTGACTTTGCTTGGTGTTTGCCCTGAAGCCTGGTCTCTTGTATATGAGTACTTGCCCAATGGGAGTCTTCAAGACCACCTATTCCGAAAAAGCAACAATTCCCCTTTGACATGGAATATCCGAGCACGTATGATTGCTGAAATTGCTAGTGCTCTCTGCTTCTTACACACTTCCAAACCTAAAACTATTGTACATGGCGACCTGAAGCCTGAAATTGTACTCCTTGATTCTGCACTTAGTTGCAAGATATGTGAATTTGGGTTCTGCAAGCTGGTGACAGAGGAGTCACTCTATCGTCCTAGTTTCAGCTTCAGCACTGAGCCAAAAGGTGCTTTTACATATACAGATCCAGAGTTTCAGAGGTCTGGAATACTAACACCCAAGTCTGACGTCTACTCCTTTGGACTCATCATTTTGCAACTCCTCACTGGTAGGACTCCAGTTGGGTTAGCAAATGAAATCCGCAAGGCAGTTTCATGCGGAAATATGTCTTCAATTTTGGATTCTTCTGCTGGAGAATGGCCTCCAGCTGTTGCAACACGATTGGTTGAACTGGGATTGCAGTGCTGTCAACAAAGTGGTAGAGACAGACCCGAGCTAACACCTACTTTGGTGAGAGAATTGGAACAATTACATGTTTCAGAAGACCGACCTGTGCCATATTTTTTCTTGTGTCCCATCCTTCAGGTGACTGATGCTTTTGTAGAACCCCTCTTTATATATATATTACAAGATGAAGTTATTTATAGTATTTTATGTGCCTCAAATTTATTGAATTCCTGTTTCAGGAAATCATGCATGATCCTCAGGTTGCAGCAGATGGATTCACTTATGAAGGGGAAGCCATACGTGAATGGTTGGAAAATGAGCATGAAACTTCTCCCATGACTAATCTAAAGTTGAGTCACCTGCACCTTACTCCCAATCATGCACTTCGCCTTGCAATTCAAGACTGGCTTTGCAAATCCTGAAGTTCCTATAAATACATATATATATATATATATGGAGCAAATATTTGTATATGCTAGTTTTGCATTTCCTTGCTTTCTTGCGTCCCAGCTTCATCATTGTAGATTTTGGTTAATGATATAGGGTTAGTTGTTTTGCTGTTGTTTCTGCTTTACTTAGTACGTTCAATCTGACTCGTTGTACATTCAGAATTGCCATAAAAAAATATACTAAACTGGAGAGCTTATAGAATTATCCACGAAAATGAGTTAAAAGTGCTTTAATCTAGTGTATAAATTGCTGAAACCTTATTATATTGCTTTAATGATTTAATCTAGTTATACTTGCGTGACCTTTTGGGCCGCAGTAGTAAATAAGCTGCCATTGTCCGAATCAAGCAATGGTTGGCTTGGCCGAGTTAGAAGAGCTAGGAAGTTTTTTGTTGTGCTTCATTAACGTTACTTGGTTCTCAGTTTAGTGCCAACAGTTCGATGCATGTCAGATAGCTTTTTGAAATGCCTTGAACAGATTATGCAATTTTCGTTTCAGTGGCTAATGAAGGTTGAGTCTTTGCTCCTATTAAAATATATATGCATAACCCAATACCGATCTTTCGATTCTCAGAAACAAACGAAAACCATTGATGAAAGTTCTGATAGGAACAAAAATTATCCACATGCATGATTCGTATAAGAAAACTTAGGATGGTTTTCTACAAGGGTATAGGCAAAATTTGCAAGATCCTTGTGGCTTCGTTTAAATCTTTAAATTGCTTCAACATCCTTGTAGTATTCCATCTCCGGCAGAAAGCAGGGAAGCAGTGGAAAGCTTTTCTGTTGAATTAAAGGGGTGATCATCTTCTATGAAGATACCAAGACTGGAATCCTCTTTGCTACTATCCAGAAGTGGATTGTTCTCCCCTTTCAAGTTCCATAGATGTAACTCCTCCTTGTTTGGAGCCACGTTTTCTTTTGAACTTGTTTCAGATTTCTTAAGCATCTGACTGTTACCCATGTCAACCCAGTAGTTGGCAGTTTCTACTTCATCGCCAGACACGAAAGTCCCACCCTGATGACTAGGAGATACGACATCTTCTTTGTTCGGACCTTTGTTTGAGTAAGAGGCCTGGTTTTCCTGATTTTCATGGTAGTTGAAGTCCGAGTTACTTCTGCCAAATGCTGTTGACGATGATGTTGCTCGTAGAATGCTTTGTGTAGGAGTTGATCTTTGGCAGAAACTTCCAAACCCTTGAATGCCTCTGGATAGCTTCCTAGCCCGGTCTCTCTCTTCTTTAAGAAGAGGTCCTTCTTCTAGCAGTTTCAATATCCTTTCCGCTTTCTTTCTGACAGTTAGGCCCCAATTGAACCTGCAAATACTCAAATGAGCTCACAACTGCCAACTTGGTGCCATTGTCAAGAACAATAAAATTCAAGAAAGTGGAAATCAGATTAAGAATTACTAAATTCATACCCTGTGTCATCAACATACTGAAAGCTTTTCATCTGATTAATGGCATCTTTGTCACTCTGAAATTCCTCTGCAACACTTTCGGGTCCATGAGTCAACAGGTGTTCAAGCACAATCAGAGAATTGTAAGAAGCCCTCCAGTTCTTGTTATCAAATTTAAGCAGTCTGTTTTAAAATAATCCCAGTCATTTATCCATGATTACTATTCAATATAAAGCTTTTACATAAAGGTAGAAAACACGCACGAAAAAGAAACATAGGACCAGAAACCTTTTGTGCAGAATCTCTACAATCCTCCAATAATCATCAAGCTCAAAAGCAGCCCTTGAAATTGATCTGAGGGTTGGGGAATCTGGGGCCCATGAATTTCCATTTGTAGCCTCTTCTGTCATCCTGCGAATATTAAAATAAAACACCATATTCACAGATCCGCAACCAGAGGTAGAGCTAGTTTTGGTTATGGAAAAGACTGAGATTTAGTCAAAATATAGAAATCCAACGATAAAAGTCATAAAAATAGGAAGCTTACAGTTCAACAGGGGTAACGTCAGTGAGTGCTAATCTAGCAGTCTTGAATTTCTCCTTGAGGAAGAAAGAAGCTTGTTTCTTGAATTCATGGAATAAGGGTGTACCCATTTTGCTGCTGTTGTTTCTGTTCAACAGGGTAGACATACCTAAACTTGATTCTTCTCTGGAGGAAGGAAAAGAGAGTGGGAAGAATTATTCTGAATTAGCTTCTTGGAGGTGACTTTGAGTTGGAATAAGCTGAGGTCGTAACTGATCCTATGACACAAGCTACAACTAATCCAACAACTAATATCTATCTACAAATGAAGTGGGGCTTCCTATGTAATTAAAAAAAATGGAGTGGTAGGATTGATCGTGTATTCAAGGAGAAATCAATGGAGAATTCTGTGAATTATGTAAACAGAATTGGTTTAATTTGCAGATGTTGTTTTGTCCAAATGTCATTTGTTTTTAAAATTTTTTTATTGTCTTTGAAACTGTAAATGCATAAAAAGCATGGGTGTGAAAAGTCAACAGCTCTAAAGTCATCGGTGTGGGGGCAGCCACCGTTTCGATTTGAATTTAGAAACTCTAAATTGCTAAATGCAGAGCCAATTCTTTTTTTTTTTTTTTATATTCCAAATTCTCTCATGAAAGAGAAAGAGATAAATCACTAAAACTTACACAAATTCACTCGTTTAGCCTATCTTTCTCTTTCCTAAAAAATTAAAAAAAAAAAGCCTTAACCTATCAATAAAAAATAATAATATTCATATCCTATTTTTTTAATATTATTTTTATACTTTATTTTATATATATTATTTTATTATTAAATTTTATTATGTTAATCGAAGAATAGTTATCCTCTTAGATTAGTATTTTATTTTGTTTATTTTTTGTTATTTTTATTTTTCTTATAATTCTTATTTTAAGAAGTTATTTAAAAGAATCTAAAAAAATTAAAAAAATAAAAGAATTTTTTTACTCTTTTATATATATATATATATATTTGAATACTTATGTTAAGGGGATTTTTTTTAAAAATTTTTTAGATTCTTTAAAATTTTTTAAAAAAATTATGAAAAAAATAAAAATATTATTCTAAGAATATGACCACTCTTAAAGTAATATAATAAAAACTTTTATTATTATCTATCTTTATTATCATTTATCATTATCATTATTTTTAATATATCAACGATTAAAATTAATGTATAAGAAAGTTATATAAAAATATGGTATATGCATCATTACTCTTCAATAAATAACAATGCAACCTAAGAATGAAAGTTTGAATATTTAATATTAAAGTCATCTAATATTTATAATTAAGAAAAATATCACTAAACTAATGCTAGTGGGTAAATGGAGAGCCAGTTGATGAAGCTTTTTGATTATTTAGCAAGCTACGATGAAACTTATGGAAGAATTTGGACAGAGTGTGGAACAAAAAACTTGAGGCACAAAGCAACGTGGGATCAACTAAGAGTAGATCCAGTTTTAATATATATATTATGGTCATAATCAAAGAATTGGAAATTTCGCCGACGTTGAACAATGACTTCGTACTGATTGCATCGTGCGACACGTGCAAACAAAGCTCAAATACCCTTTTCTCTCAAAACTTAGAAAATTGTCGTTCAAGTAACGTGCCTTTTTTCGTCCTTTAAGAAAATAATCAGGTAAGTATCGTCCGCGACCCTAGTGCATGGGCCAAATCTAGAATGGGGCACTTATTCTGCATATGACACGAAGCCCAGAAGTTAATATTCGAAGCCCAAGGAAAGTTTTGGGCTTAGGTTGATCCACTGGATAGATTAGAAAAGATTGATTGAATTCCTACTTCATTTTGTATGTCTGCCTTTATCTTCTAAAAATACTGGTCTATTTTTAGGCTAAAAATATGGGAGTTACTCCCCTACCGCCCACTGTGTGGGCGGCAGGGGAGTTTCCTTAATTTTTTTTTTATATTTTTTGATTTTTTTTGATTTTTTTTTTACTTTTCTAAATTAATTAATTAATTTTTATAATATAAATTTTTTTTAAAATTTTTTAAGATGTTTTTATATTTTTTGTAAAATTCTTTAAGTCACAAATGAATAGTAAAAAAAAATTATAGAT
>JASKGM010000009.1:6825862-6842707 GCA_034509205.1 Ceratonia siliqua
TAAAAAATATTTAATTATTTTTAAAAAGTAAAAAAATTTTGAAAAAAAAAACATAAAAAATAAAAAAAGTAAAAAAAATAAAAAAAAGGGGTGGGATGTAGCATAGACAAATCCTAAAAATATATATATTCATCATTGCTACCTGCAATGCATATAATTCCATCACAGTCCAGCTTTTATGAATTTTACAAAGAAACTGTATATTTTAAGTTACAACAGATGATAGAAATTGCATAAATGGACTCCTGCTTCAAGTGCAAGGTTGATTTCTGTAATTCTGTTTGACTCAGTTCATTAAATTTCATACTTACAAGTGGTACTGAGTCTCACTGTTCATTAATGTTGTCAGCCCTCAAAAAGCTGAAAGAAGGAGAACTGGTTTCACAACCCAATGTTTCAAAGTTGATTTTGACGTATTGTTTGTCGGGTACTTACCAAATACCACTATACCACTGAGATGTTTATTTTTCTAAAAAAGGAAAAGAAATAAACAGTAGCATCTTGTTTAATTTGGATAGTCAAAAGGGAAACGAAGAGAGAATAACAGAACCACATTAGTGAAAGAATGTGCTAGGAATAAAAGAATGCTTGGGAGCCTTAACACAAACCCTGGATTAGCCTATCATAGATAATTTTATTTGAAACATGTATTTGAATTAACGATAGTTTGAAAATAGAGAAGATGCTGATTCTCAGATGACTAGCACTACCATATGCCAAACAGAAATGCCGAACAGTGATAAATGGTGCTCATGCAGGACAAAAAGCTTTATAAGGAATGATTTTTATTTGACAAATTACAATCTTTCTATGAGAGTTATAATCAACAAAATCCAGCTTTTACAACTTTACATCCCTCACCACCCAGTAAATGGCACAACTAAGTCTCTTAGGCACTCTCCTAGAGCTTAATTTGCTATTTTACAGAAGTCAAAATGTGAGTCGGAGGGAAAAAAAAACCAGCAAAAAAGGAAATGCCTGACCTTTCGGCAGTATATCTCTCATTCTTTTTTGTCTTTTGGCTTTTTCCTTTTTCTTTTTTCATTTTCATCCATTGTTTTCACTATACTTGTACATAGGATCTCCATATCCTTCCCTCCAAAGAAATAACAATGATGGAGACATCATCGTGGTAACGACGCCTATCACCCTGTGGTATTTCGAGCAACTCGTGAAAGTCCAAACCTGCAGATCAAGAAGGAATAAGAATTTGTGGAGCCTAGTCCTTTCTAGTTTCAAACAGGCAAATTTCTCTTGTTTTGAATGAAATTTTAACAATACCAGCTTTCTTTGCAGCACGAAATAGCACTTCTTCAACCAAATGCTGTGCTGGGTCTCCCTCAGGTTGCAAAGTGATGAAAAGCTCAACTTCAGCTACTGCTTCTTCGTTTGTCAAGTATTGGTAGAGCCCATCCGAGGATAGAATCAAAAATTTGTCCTTTGGGCCTAATCTATGGTGCCTTAGATATGGGATGCAGGTGATGTAGGGAGAAGTTCCTATATAGTCTATTCTAAACATCTCCAGAAGTGCATTATTCCACTTGGGCTGCAAACATTGAAAAGAAGCCCAGCAATAAGAAAATGCAGAATAATGTTTGCATTCGTAAGAGAAAGTAGGGGAAAACATCATTAGAGACATTCCTAGTCCTAAACCCCAAGCTTTCTTTTTCTTTCACCAAGAGGCTTCACAAAATCCTCTTCTAGAAAACAATGCTCAGTTTTCAATGTAATTTGGAAACATGAAAGGTTTCTGAATGCCCGTCGTTAGTTCGTATGATGGTAATGTGTTGGAGCCAATTGAAGAGAAAATGAAGGACAGTTATCAGTTTCTGATTAATATTTTTCACTATTCACGCCTGACTTCAATTTCACAGAATCACAGCACATATAGCCGTAGCAGAATTGGTGACATCTAAGTGCTAGGCTAGTTACTGTATTTAACAACATTTTTATATATCACTGCATATGTAAAGGCATTAAAATTATGGCGTCCTTTTGCTAAATTCCTTGACTCATAACATGGGGTGGAAAAGAACTGAATCAGCAATGCTACAGATAATTGAAAAGTAGAAGCATTTAGACATATTCATAATAGATACCAACCTGTTTGAGAAATCCGGCACCAAATGCTCGGCTAACCTTCAAAGAACCCTTAACACGATCATTTACCACAGCACAAGCATCATCTGGGTGTTCTATTTTTATCCTCAGGACTTCCTGAAAAGGAAATTAGACAGTTTTCAATCAAAGTGAGCAGACAAATGCAATTTTGCTCAAAACAGTCAAAATGAGCTAAATAACTTACCTCTTCCACATTGGTGCTATGATCCTTGGTAAGTTGAAATGCATTTAAACTGGGAACCAAGCTTGTTCTATCACCGTCCAATGATTCAAGATCATGCATTGTTTCTTCATTGATCCTCTCCAAGTCTTGCCGGATTTTCCCAAGCCAATAATCAGGCTCTGCCTTTTGAGCTATTACAGCTCTACTATCACCTACATTCATTACATAAACATCCTCTCCCTTCAGTAACATTACAAGAACACATGAACCCATTAACGCTAGCTCAGGATTTTCCATAACCATCTTATCTGCAATATCCAAATAAGCCTCCTCTGTTTTCCTTAGAGCTCGCGAAAGAGCTTCCAATACTTCCGAATGATTAACTGCGTTGGTGCCACCAGATCCAGACCGATTTAGTTGCTCTTTCAATCTTCTATCAAGCTCTACTCTCTCGCGATCCCATTCACACTTCCACCTTCTCTGATTCTCCTCCCATTTCTTCGCTGCCCCTTTGTACCTGTTTTTAGAGTTCTTACCTCGCTTTCTTTTTAAAATCGGATTATAATTCGCATCCCAACTTGCGCATGGATGATTCTCTTGCTCAACACACTGAGAACATGCATCTACCAACCTGTCCTTCCCAACATCACTATCGCTGCTCGGTAACGAATCTTCCATTTCTAGGTTGCATTTCTCTGGTCGAAGGGCGGCGGTGTCAGGGAAAGCGGCTGCGGGTTCAAACCCGTCATCCCATAATAATCCCTTCAGTTCTTTATGCACGGCGGAGTAAAGATTCGATAGAAGGTAATCGGGAGCATCAGGACCATTGAAACCATCGTAAATCCCCACAAAAACCCAACCGTGCTCCTCCGATACCACAACATGAACTCGGTCCTCCCCTGCTTTGCCTTGAGCCCATTGAAGGTTTTGACTTTCCATAGATTCGTCATCTTCTAAACTACCCTCGCTACTGAAATTAACACTACTTACAGTCAAATTCTCATTGTGCTTCTCCGGCCCAAAAATCCATTCTGGTTCTTTCACCGTGGCAACCCCTTTAATCGGAGCAACAATCGAGTTTTGTCCCCGAGATAAGGTCTTCGAAATTGCTCTCCGAAGAACTTGAATCCATCGGCCCTTCCGTGTCCTGTGTCTAAATGCGAAACCTCCATGAGAAAAGCTTCTCTGGAATTGATCGGAGCTAACCTTTTCTATTGGACCCGAGAACAACCCACGATCTAGAGGACCCGACAAAAATCCACGCTCGATTGGACCCGACAAGAAGCCTCTTTCCAGTGGACCCGACCCTGGAACTCCGCCGAGATTTCCCGAAAAGGGGCCGGAACTCATCAGATTTCTGGGGATTGGTTGAAGAGGAAGCGAGGCAAAAGAAGTCGAACTCTCAAAAGCCGCAGCCCTGTCAATACAGCCGTAGGAGTACAAGTCTACGAAGGCTGTGGAGAGAGGAGTTGATGTGTTGGCACTGACAGATGCGCCTGAGATTGTTCGGAAGGTGGTAGTCTCTTCAGAGTGGACTTTGGACGAAGATAAACGAGACGGGTCGGGACGAACGTAGCAGAAGGAGTGGCCGAGCCCCTCATCGAGGGGCTCAGTTATCAAAATGGATATATCCTGCCTCCGGCGACCGCCTCCGTTGCCAGTAAAACACACAGTTAGCTTGCCCAATCCGTTACCCATCTCAAAGATTAAAAGAACAGAATGAACTAACAAGGTAACTAGAACCGACTATTCATGGCCGCCAGGTCTAGATAGGCAGCAGAAGAGACAGAATGAGAGGGTAAAGAAAGCGAAGGCGAAGCTGAGGAGAGGTGGATGAGGGTGAGAGAGAGAAAGAGAGAGTGAGTGAGAGGCGTTGACTTTCCAATAAAGGCTTTCGAAAATGAGAAAACACCCGTTTTCTCAATAAAAAATGGTTTGTGATTTTTTTGGTGGGAAGCGTTGACAATGTTGGAAAAACTCAAAGGTTTATGTCCGGAATTAAAAGCATAGCGGGCTTGTTCGTCAAACCACCTTCCTTATTGAGCGTGGACTCCACGCTCGATAGCAAGTGGACAAGATCTGTGTTCCAGTATACTGTATAGGACCACTCCCACTCCCGATGAGAGTGATGTGGTACCTGATTTGAATGTGCCCCCACACGCTGGTTAAAGAGCGTTGTGTTTGTTTCCTTCTGTTCCGCTCTGGAGAAAAGGGGGTGAAAATTTTAATGAAGTCATAAATTTTTGGTAAGCATCAAAAAGTCAAAATGAAGAAAATTGATAAAATGAACGCAAGAAATATCTAAATAGTTGACCTGGAAAAGCGTGCCCCGATCGCCGTTGGATCAAGTGGAGGTATCGAGGAAAGCAAAATTTGACTGACACATGGCACTCCATCCTAGCTTCCGTCTCCTATTCCTTCAACTCTCTCGAGCAAAACTCCATTTTCTCTCGCTTTCTATCTCAAAATTATGAAAGGAAAAAAAAAACAATCAAGTGTGTGGTGAGAATTTTGAATATTTTCAACTATGCGCTGTCATAGACCAAACCAGTAGATTATATTGTCATACTCGAATTTATTATGAATTTTATCATAATTTTTTGTAATAATTAATTTTAGTTTTAAAGTTTTCATAATTTAATAAAATTATAATTTTATCTTAAATAATATAACTTTCTTGATTTTATTAAAAATATAACAAAATTATAATTATGATCTCTTAATTTTATTATAAATGATTAAAATTATAACTTTAATTAAACTATTAAAATTATAATAAATTAAAAAAATATATATATATAATTAAATTAAATATTTATTAAATTTAAATTGATGAAAAAATCATTTAAAAGTAATACAAAGGTGGGGCATGAGTGGAGTTGACTTTGTTATTGTTAATTGATTTAATTTGTTGAAAAGAAGGATGGGTTGAAATGTATTATAGTCTATCAGGTGATTTCCCATCAAAGACGAATAAAATAAAATAAAACAAAAAAGTGAATTGCAGCTGCCTTTCTACTTCGACTTGTAGTGCTTCATGACCACATTATGTTTTACAAGAATTTCTCTCTCTTAACAATCCCTTATTTTCAAACAAACAACCTCTTCCACCATCTTCATCCTTCAATTTTAATTTAAACTAACAAAATAAATTATTCTCTTTGCCTACCTTGCTTTCACCGGAGATCAATAAATATTTGTATGTTAGTAAAAATAATTTTATATCGTTAAATAACTTTTTGTAGAACTATTTCATATATTTTATTAATACAGTAATTATTTTTAGTTCAACAGTTAAATTAATAATAAAAATATTAAAAGCATAAATGTGTGACATCAACCAAATCAAAAACATAATAAAAAGGAATAAAATATATATTTAAAAAATAGAGGGGATAGAAAAAGTAATATAAAAATCTTAGATTAAATAATTATATCATATGCGGATATAAATAAAATTTTTTTTTAACAAATTATCTCTAATTTGTATAATCTGCTTATTGTTTGTGATCAAGATGAATTGATTTATGGGCATGATTATGCTAACTCTTCATTTTGGGTGATAGCATAATTTCTTTCACTCTCATCTTTTTTTTTTTAGTATTAATTGATTATTTTTTATATTATGTATTTTTTAAAAAAATTTTACTTGTGAAAAAAGTAAATTTTAAAAATATGTTGAATGAATAGTATATTTTTTTATATAATTTCTAAATAAATATATGATCTAAAAAATAATCAATTAATATTAAAAAAAAGTGAGAGTAAAAGAAATATTGATATTGCCCCAAAAACAAGACAATAGCGTAGTCATGTCCTATTAAACCCTTGTGTTTTATTAATATGAGAAAGAGAAATGTGTGAATGAGTAATTATCTGATCAGCAACAACATGATCGATTATTTTTGACCAAAAAAAAAAAGCACACTATAAGAAAAAAAAACCTAAAAAAACACACATAATTATGATTATTTGTGCCATTTAACATCCTTTTATATCAACATGACTGGAACTTAGTCCCATATAAAGATGATTAGTTGAAGAAAATTAAGTTTGAGATAATATCAAAAACCGCGTGCCATGATGGCAATGTTTACTTGTAATATTAATTTTTGATGAATCCGTTTGCCTTTTATCCCTAACAAGGGGAAATAAAGTTCATATTAGATCATATCCATACACCGCATTAGATGTAAAGATTTGTTTTTATTTTGTATTACAAATCATTTCTAGAAACTCCAAATGTTTATTAATAATAAATTTATGTCTCATATAAATAATGGTTACGTTAATTTATAAGGTAAATTCTAGTTTTTTTTTGTCAATTTTCCTAAAATTAATAGTTTATACTTACCCACCATGTACTACAAATCAATTCTTAAAATTAAGTTAATATTTAAAAATTGAATATGTAAGTTTTAAAATACTATATTTTTATTAATCAATGTGGTTTAATTATTCATTTTAGTTATAACATTTAAGAGATTATCAAAATTATTATTTTAACACTTGTGTAGTTAATTTATTAAAATTTAAAATTCAAATAAAATATTATATGGTAATTAATTAAGAGAAAGGTAAATGATATTTAGGACTCATTTGGAAGAGCTCAAAAAAATAATACTTATATGAATGTGTTTTAATTATAAGATATTTTATTAAAAGTAAAAATTATCTTACGTTTGGATACAATAATTAATAAGTACTTTTAAGTATATATTTTTATCTATAAAATTTTATTAAAAGATGATTAATTATTATTTTTTTTAATCTATTGTAATTATTTTTTTGGGTGCTTCTATTTTTTTAGAAGCCTATCTAAATAATTACTTTAATTGTTTTATAGCACCCAAAAAAAAAATTGGAGAATATATAAGCCCCTACATAATGATGTAATGCAAAAGAAATTAGGGATGAGTGAATAAAAAGTTGAAGCTATTGTAGCAAATTGATTGTTATAAATTAAAGAATGGAGAGCTGAATTTCCACTTTATGAATATTATAGAAGATAATCCAAAGCCATCATCATTCATAATTTGCAACTTGCAAGTGGCAGCACATTCCTAAATCCTAAGCCAATCCATTTGAATGACCCACCCACCCTTTCCCACCTTTCTCTATTTAAATATTAACACCTGTCCAACCATTCCATCGTATGTAAATATTAAATAACAATAAAAAAATTAATTGTTGGACCTTTCAAGGCCCGTATTTTACTCAAACAGAATGGGCTGCGCTTGCCTCCTGGCCCAACAATTTTTATTTGTTATCCCGGAAGCCTGATCCAAATAAGAGTTTCTTGCATCAACAATAAATTATCTTTTACCAATAATAATAACTTCCGATCAAAATATACAACCTTGAGAGGCAAGTATTTGTTCTAATATTACAATTATGGTATTAGTTCTGTGTCGAAGTCGGAATTATTGATTAATTTCATAAAGTAATACATGCGAGTTAAATGTTAGGTGAGCAATATCCAAATTTCGATACATAAATTAGATATATCATAACTTTGGTGTATATTTAGGGAGTATCCAAAGTGAATTCATAGCTAATGGTGAGATATTTATAAGTGAATGGAAGTGTAATTTTATAATTATAATGATTGAGAGGCAAGTATTTGTTCTTGCAGTTGGATCGGTTTTGGACGGGTTGTCGTTGGGCATTCTTGTTGGGCCTGAGATAGGGTTATGGACACATTGTTTGTTATTCCTATAATTATATTCTCACATTTAAATATTTAAAAATAAAATTACAAAAAATGTAGTTATATTATAGGAGATTTTGTATTTATTTACTTTAATTTTTAGATGTTATTATAATCTCATTTTTAATTTATTAATTATAATATATTGTATCCTAAATTATCATAATTTAATCAAATTATTCCATACCATTTAATTAAATATTAAAGTTAATAATTTTAGTTAATATAAATTAATTATATAATTAAAAAATTTTAATAAAAATACAAATAATAACTTTATTATAAAAAATAAAATAAATATATTAAAAATAAATGAGGATAAAATATTTAATTAACTTTTATTTTTAAGAGATAAAGAATAACGAAAAACTTGTAGTTAAACTATCAAGGTTTTTTTATTAATTATATAACTAGTTGATATTAATTAAAATAATTAATTTTAATATTTAATTAAATAATAAAAAATAATTTAATTAAATTATGATAGTTTATAATATGATATGTTATAATTAATATATTAAAAATATTATAATAATAACTAATTAAAAAATATAAAACTCCTGTTAATTTTTTATTTATAATATATTTCATAATATGATGGAAACATATTTTATTATAATTATAAAAAATAATGTTTGTACAGCATAATATTTTATATCCAATATACACCAATTATTATTATTTTTTATATTATTATAGATGTCACGCTCTCTCATAATTTTTGTTTAATATAATTTTATTTATGGTATATATTTAATATAAAATTTTAAGTTTATAAATATTAGCACTCTATAATTATTTCGTAACATTCTCATGTTAGTGAGCCACCAACTGCGAACGGAGGTCTTAATCACTAATATAATAATCTTTATAAATATCCGCAAAGTTAATGTTTGACATTTTCAGAATTTGTCTTGTTCTCCACGGAATGTCAGAAATTTAATTTATAAAAAATATATAAATTAAAATAATTATGACTAAATATACAACTATATCAAATATTTTATAAAATTTATGAAGAAATATTGATGATATATTTATATATTTATTCAATTAATATATTTTTTATAAATTGAATTGAATTTCATATGCCTATAACCTTAGCAGAGGAACCAATATTATATACTGTATTTGATCCAGTCATCGCACCGTGCCACGATCCAACCTCAATATGGTTGAATTGAAGCCTTGAGGCCTAAGGGTCATCTCTTGTGTGGTCAATTTTGTTGAAGTCATCCCATGTGTTCTTCTGTTCCAACCATTTCTATAACACCCTATTTGCACGACACCCCTTTTGCGTCTTCATATACACAGCATTTTAAATAAATAAAATAAAATAACATTACTCCTCCATTGATTAAAGTTTTTATAGAATTATTGGTCTCATCCTATTCTATTTCAAGGTCAATTTCGTGTTCTTGTTCACCTTTGTTAAATAAGCCACAATTATTTCTTTCAATTCTTTATCCACTATCCCCCGGGCTATACTAATATATTAAATTAATTATAATTTATATCTATATATATTTCTAAGAGATAATAGAATAATAGATAGATAAAGTTTTAATTTCTTTTAAAAATAAATTGAAGTATACATTAAAACGTGATACTAATAACTACTTCTAGTACAGCTTGGTCATAATTCACATTAACTCACCAAAATGCGAGTTGACCCAGACTTGTCTATATTTTATATAAGTTTACAAAATCTTAGTTCAGCTCTTAAAAGTTCATGAGTTGACCTATAGGCTACCATATATATATTTTTTTATTTTTTATATAATTAATTTTATTACTAAATCGTATGAAAGTTTTAATATACAAATTATATAAATAACTACAATGACATAATATAAATTACTTAAACTATAATATAAATTAAAAACATTAATAAAGAGTCTTAAGTCATAATATAACTTACTCAAAATTTTAATATCATAACATAATTATATTTTTTTATCAACAAAAATTTACTTTGGCCCCCAAGACTTGGCCTTAACCTAGTTCAGCTCCCAAATTTAGGAGGCTGACCCATATAGATTTGGTTGAAATATAAATATGAGATGCTAAAATAATAGCTTAGTTCTTCCTATATTATAAATTATTTTTTTCTCTTTAATCCCATCAATAAAAATGAGATAGGTATGCTCCTGACCATGTAAGTGTAACCGATTAGAATATCATCTTAAAAATTGTTTTGGTCATAAGTTTTCGAATATGTTTGAAAAAAATCTAAGAAAATGAGTGTCAATAAAAAAAAAGTAAAATTTCTAAAAAAAAGAGACTCGTTTATATTATTTAGATGGAAGAAGTTTAATTTTAGAAAAACTTTTATGTATTGTTTTAACAAATAAAGTAAGAGATTTTCTTTTAGTAACAAATTTTAATATGATCGCCGTCTATTTCTTAAACACACTTGTTACTCTTTGCTAGAACTAATTATGGCAAAATTTGAAGTGTTGATTTGATCAATTTTAAAATGACCCAAATCCGATTCCTAAGTATAAAATATAATCTCAGACCCGCTTTGCAATCATTTCTACTCCTCATCTCCTCCCCACTCAGTCCCAAACTCATTCACTTTATTGATCCAAACACAGTCTTAGTGTCTAACCTTCATAGTTTATTGTCCATGTGTACTAATTTAATGGTAACCCTTGCTTTACACCTGAGCTTACCTTTAAAGACTTTTGGTCCGAGTCAGAGCAAGAGAAGACCAGCTTTGGCGGGTGTTGGGCGCCCAAATGCTATTGGCCTCCTTATTTCTGGAAACCCAGCTACAGAACTTCCATAACTAACTTTTCCATGTACTTCTTCTGCTTCTTCTTTTTCTCATCCTCTGTATCACGGCCATAGTATATCTTCATCTACTGATTTTTATTTGAGTTGTCGCAGAAGTTGTTCCAACGGTGGTTTTTTGATCAGCTGCTTCAGAGCTTGCCGTTACTCAGGGATTCACCCCACAAAAGAACCTGCTTTTCTTTCTCCACAATTAAGAGGTTAGAAGCCTTAATTGCTGTTCGTTTCTTCTTTTGCCTTAGATTCTCTCAGAATCGTTGAATTAACTTCTGTTATGCTTCATCTTGAAAAGAAAAATGAAGTTTCATTTTTCAAATAATTAGCTTATCTCTATCATCACGTTACAATTTATATTTTGTATCTCTTAATTGATCACCTGCATACTTATAGTTACTGTTTCAATCGTTTTGAACATAGCCCACTTTCGGTTTGATAAAGTTTCATGAAGCTGCGACATGTGATTGACAATTAATGATATCTTAGTTTGATTGTTTTGGTTAATCTGAAACCTTCAGCCTCTGTTCGTAAGTCATAGTACTATTCCTCCTTTCTGTAGTCCAGATTACTTCTGTCCAATTCGTATCCTTATAAATTTGAGGATAGCAGTATGCCAATAGTTATATCTATTTAGAGCAGCAAAAGAAGGATGAGATATCAAAATATGAATTTCCCCTATGATGGTTCCTAACAAATCTGGAAAACAAATTAAAAACCCAACCCCCCAAGGCCCCAACTAAAGTAAAGAATGAATTTTAGTGTTCAATGGTGTTTTTCTTTTCTTTAACATATGCCTTTTTCTTTCTTTATATCTTTAATCAGGGTTCCGCAGGACAAGGCCTAGTGGCAGAAATTGATTATCACTCGAGTGGATTTCAAACTACAGTAAATCATCTGTGTTAAATATGGGAAAGCACTTGATTTCTTCCAAGGATTCCACTGTTCAATTTCAGCACAATAAATCAGGATGCATGTGGGGCATACTTCATATACTTGACTACCATCATTGGCATAATGTAAAAAAGGTGTTTCCTCACAAAAAGCACCACTGGGGAAGACATGCCAGATGTAAGCCATTCTACTTCACATCCTTTTTCCTTTTAATTATAGTTGTTTAAAAGTTGGTCTGTCCTCTACTGACATATGAATCTTTGAAATTTGCCATATAATATATTGTGGGCGTATATTTTTTCTTGATGAAAGGATATACACTTATATTTTTGTGTACATCTGCAACTGCATGTAATGATCCAACTGAAACTTTGAAATCAATATATCATTAATCATAGAAGATAGATCCTTTCTGAAAGACTTCATTGTGGTATTCCTACAGTTCCTAATTATAAAAGAAGGAAAGATGGTAATTTGGTTCAAGTGGCTATGCAGATTGCTTAACTTTTTCACCCTCTTACTGACTTCATATTCCTTCTGCAAAAAACTTTATGTGCTCACCGAGCTCTATTACCTGTCTGCAGATAGGAGAAAAACCACTTTGAACAAGCATGGTATTAGTGAAGACCAACAATTTGGGGATGCAGAAGCAAAACCCCTCCTGGTACTTTATGCTTCTCTTTTTAAGATTTGTGGTTGAGGACAATATAAGATTAGGTCATGTTTAACGCAGGAATATACTTACTGTAACTAAATTTAATACATTTCAGGTTAGGCAGCGTAGCAAAAAAGTTAGTAGTACTCGCAAAAGTTCTACCAGAAGTGGCAAAAAAGGATTACACACAGAAAATAGGTCTAAAGAAGAAAATTCCAAAGGCTGGATCTTAAGCTCCCATGCTGGACCAGAGCATTTGGAGTCTTCAGATAAATCTGCCCAGTCTCAAGCATATAGTACCAGGGATGCACTTCCTGTGGAGAAAGATGGCAAGACAGCGGAATTTTCAGTTAAACAAAACCTTATGGAAGCAAATGAGCTTGATAGACACATTTCCAATAAATTTAAGGAGCATGCTGATGTTTTGGAGGTATTTAAAGCGGAGAAGGATTTACTCCTGAAATTTCTACGAGATCTAGATATTGGTGGGAAAAGCTTCAAGAAGGCTTCCAACAACAAAGCAAAATTGACAAAATCAGGGTCATTTCCTCTAGCAACATCTTCAAAAATAAGGAACACTAGCCAAAGTACCCTCAAACACAAGCAAAATGAAATTTGGGCCTTCCCAAAGGGGGAAAAGTTGCTGGTTGGTACTCAAGCACCAAAAATGTTCGCATCCAGTTTTGCAAAAGATATTTCTTATATGATGGCAACGCCATTAGTGAGTGATCATGGTGTGGACAGTGCCACGAAACAAAATCCAGGCATTTCTTTGTCAAGGTCTTCTCAGGTATTAAGTCATAAAGGGTGGAATCAATTGGTTCTTCATCAGTTCAAAGTTATAAAGCAGAAGATAAAACATGCTCTTATAGAATTCACAAAAAATGGTTACCAAACTTCTGCCGAAGCAATCCGCCACAGGGCTTTATCTGAATATAGGCCCCCTAGTAATGGAAAAGAGGTGTCACAAAGTTTAGAGGATGGCAAGATTGAGAAGTATATAGAGAATAGAAGCTCAGACGAGACCAAGGCTTCTGATTATGATACCAACAAACATGAAATTCGCCTCGTAAGAAGAACATCCTCTCTCAATGAATCACTGGATAGATATACTCAGTTGTTTGAGCGAAGTTTTGGCAAAGACATCAAGTTGCATATCTCAATGTCCCAAAGCTTAAAAGCGACAAATGAGGATAAGAATCACATGCGTGGGTCTGCTCCAAAGTTGACCAAAAGGAATTTGTCTCTCCCGAATATCGAGTCTATTAACTTCATTCTACAAGAGGCATTTTGTGATACTAATGATTCAGGGGTTCCAGCAAGAACTTCTTTGGATTATAACACAAATGCTGAAACTATTATTATTGTTCAACGAAAATCAGTGAGCCTACCTGCAAATAAAGACAAACCACTCGATCGTATAACAGAGACTGAAATTCAGGAAGTGGCAGAAAGCGGTGGCAGGGAGGTGACTTGCAATCCTTTATCCGATATAACTGTAGAGAAAAATGACGAGGGAGTTACCAGTGACCAAAGGGAGGACATAGATGAGCCGGCGGTGGGAGATGAAAGTTTTCCCCAAGAAAATGTGGAAATAGGCATGACTGTCAATCATGACAAGGATGTAATGGCAATTCTTAAAACTAGCCGTGAAGACAATGCAACCAACACTGCAGAAGGTAATAAATACATGTTAATATGCATAATATTACATAATTTTTTCTTCTGAGATTCCAATTCTATCATAAACTTGCTATTTTATTGATAATCTGAGATCAAATGTTTTAGTTGACTTTTCTCTCAAAATAATCATTATGCTTTCAACTACAAAAGTGGTGATTGGTAATTGATTTTGTGAAATCATAACAGGTAGAGAGAGAAATACTAGAGGCTCTAGCATGGATGAGTTGGATACTGATTTACCAATTACAGGAAGCAGATATTCTGTGCCAGCGAAAGGCACAAACAAGAGTTGTGACAATTATTTCCTGCTCTTTGAATCAGATGTTGAAAACGATTCCAATTTCAAATATGTGAAGCAAATTATTGAAGTTTCGGGCTTCATGGAAAATGAGCATATTCAAATGTGGCACACAGTAAACCAGCCACTAAAGCCCTCGTTATTCAAGGATTTGGAGGCTTGCTTGAGCAAAGAAGTTGAATGCTCTGGACAAGAGATTGGCAAACCTTATGATCATCAGCTTCTTTTTAATATACTTAACGAGGTGCTCCTTGAAATATATGAGGGATCATCAATCTACTTCCCAAGGCCCTTGTCCTTCAACCATCGCCTTCATCCAATGCCCAAGGGACGCCATCTTCTTAAGGAAGTCTGGTCTAGAGTTGACTCGTACCTGAGCTTGAGGCCAGAGCTAGATCAGACATTAGACGATGTTGTGCGCCGAGATTTGTCAAGTGGTGGCTGGATGAACCTCCAATGGGAAGAGGAGTGTGTAGCAGTTGAATTAGAGGACATGATTGTGGATGATCTGTTAGATGAAATTATCTTCTCATGAGGGTTGCTTATACCATATTAATCTGTTACTTTAAAGGCTTAAATCTAGCTGCTTGGTTAGTATGACCATGGTTAAGTGCTTGAAATTGTCCCAGCTGATCCGGGAGTTTCACCGGAGATGAAAGTAATCTTGACTCCCTTTTTTAAGGCATTGAAGCACTCAAACTCTAGACTCAACTGTCTTCAGAGATTCTCAAGTGCCTGGATAATCATCTCCACTGTCAAAAGGAATCACTTGAATGATTCAAGTGTTTCAGTTTTTTGTCAGTTTCTTCTTGTTCATGGAGTGGACAACAGATGAAATTGGAGTTTGCTAGTAAGATGGAAAAATAGGAATTCAATGTTCATATGCATATTGATCTGCAAAATAGGATTGTCTTGGTAGATGTCATGTAGAGTTGATCATAAAGCTTTGTGCGTGATTCCCATCCCATATAACTAATGTAAATAAATTGCAGGAGTTCTTGCTTAGACCTTTGAGATTTATAGTTTATTGCCATGTATTGTTTAAGACATTGATAACAAAGCATCCATTGTTTTTTTCAGTTTTCTTTCTCCTACGCAAAGTTTTTTTTTTATTTTTGGACCAAAGATATGTATATTATGCATCTTTATGTGCGTAAAGATTCGGTTATGATTGGTCATTTTATACAAATTGCGGTCGTCAAGGTAGGTACGGACGTTCACGATAATTTTTTAAAAAATAATGTATTTAAAAAATATATAAAAAAAGTTACGCTCATTCGTGAATCATATAAACTTGTTTTTATGTATAAACTCACTTAACCCAGAGGTAAAGGACACATAGCCAATCAGTAGCCAAGTTTTCATGACAATGTATCAGAGAGATTGAAGTTAAACTGAAAGATGTTCATAACTAGTTTGGGTAAGCCATTTCTTTTTGTATTTGAGGCTTATTATGCTGGCAATAAGTTACCGTCTTCATCGTGGCAATTGATATGCAAATTATAAGAGTTATAATTTACAGATCAACAATCACAATTAAAGGCTATATACTATTACCAGCGATAAAATAAAATTTTTTTTTATATAATTTTGTAAAAGAAAGATGAGTATGTTGTTTTACACTTTAACATATCAGTTACCAATTCTATCAATGGTCATGACTTTTCTCTAAAGGAAACATGACAAAATCAGAGGTGTATTATAAGGGTGTTCCTATGCTAAAGCTTTATTTTTGTAGTTGTAGCATAACATTTTAACTCCTATATTTCATTTTTTTTATTTTTAAATATTAATTAATTATTTTTTATGTCATATTTTTTTATAAATTTTTTAAAATATTTTTGAAATATTTTAAATTTCTTGTTTGTTCATTCAATAATTTCTTTTAAAAAATATATAATATAAAAAATTTATTAATACAAAAAAAATTGAAAAGAAAAGTTAAAATGTCATCTTACAGGCCCAAAACTAACACCCATTATTAGTACTTTAGGGACTGAAGATGTATGTCAAAAATCAAAAGAGTGAAACGACGTCGTCGAGTACTGAAATAAACCCACGACCACGAAGACTAGGGTTTTGTTTGCCATAAATAAAGCGAACGGTGAAGCTTCCAGGTTCTGCTTCTCTCAGTCTCGGAAAGAACTTGCCCTGCACGGGCTAACCGAGTGGAAGAGAAAGGGCAGGAAAAAAAGTGACCTTACACGGTGATTAAGTTGGTGGACCAAACATGGACAAGAGTATGTTAGGAGATCTGGATTCACTTCCAGAGGAGGACAAGCTCAGAATGTCCGCCATGATCGATCAACTCCAAGTCCGAGACAGGTTCGTCCATTCTCGTAAAAATATTTTCTTCTTCTTTACCCTTTACAATTTCATGTATTTTGTCCATGTGAATCCACCCTCGTAATTGAATTTGGGTTTTCTGATATTCTGTGAAGATGGAATAGCCTTAACGTCCATATTTTTGACAGTTCAGTAAAATTATTGTGCCTTTATTTGCATCGATGATCGAAAATTATATGAGC